>JAIPMN010001903.1:0-13465 GCA_020650975.1 Apostichopus californicus | reverse complement strand
GGGGGGGGGGGAGGATGGGGCGGGATGAATGGAGAAAGGGAGAGACTCCGAGGTGAGAAGGACAGAATTGAGGAGGGATAGGGAAATGTAAAGTATTTTGGGCAAGGAATCAATTCATTACCATACGAATTTGGTGGATCACATTCAGAGGGTGGTCTGTGTTGCGATCTCATCATATTACCTTCAAAAGTGTGTTGGTTTACCCGTCAGATGTAGCGATGTGTGATACATTTGTAATGGTTCCCGGACAACTCCCCCTGGACGAATTTACTAAAGTGACGCCCAAAATATTATCATTGTGTCAGTGTAGCTATATTATACACAATGCACGCGAAACAAAAAAGTGTTTTGGTACTTTGTCTCATAAAATACAGTCGTTTTGCTATTTAAGCTTTTCAATTCAACGGTGTTCGTATGTTTTACTATATTGCAACATTATTACATTGGTAGCGTGACAAGACACAAGTGGTAATTCAGATCTCTATGTAAGTAGAACAAAGTAAAACAATATCTTACACCTTTATGTTGAAAATGTAAGCGAAAGTCACTCCAAGCAGGGCAGCCATGGTTTTTTTACAGAAATAAATAAATATATCACTAATGCACGAGAATCTGGCACAAAGATACTCGTTGCTCGTATCTTTAACTTCGCGATTATTTTTCTCAGCTGAGTTGGGCCTGTTGGTTATGCAAATATAAAATAATATAGTACGCACGCACAGTTTTTATTGGTAACTAGCGTTATAAAATCGTCCCAATTGGGTGCTCCAGATTGACAATTTTCTGTGGGTCAATTGTCCTTGGGAAATTGACCGGGAGGGGGGGGGGTGTGTTGGTTTTCATGGGAAAATTGTCCGGGAGGGTAATTGTCCGGGGGTAACTGTCCATTGGGAGTCGACCGGGTGGGAATAGTCCAAGGTCACCCTCGTAATGTTCTCATATGTGTTTTTACATTAGAATTTCATCAATATGCAACACGTTTGTACAAATATTATTGAGAATAATTGATTTGAAAATGTTATAGACGCAATTATTACACTAATTTTACTGTTGACTTATATCAGCATAAAACATCGCAAATATTGACAATGTGAATCTCCGAGTCAAAATGCTATTAGGATGTGGTTTTAACCGAAAAATGCAAACCATTCACAGCAATTGTGTTTAACAATATTGTGTTTTACAAATTGTGTTTTACAAATCGTTTTTTCACTTATCCAATGAAGCGGGGGGCGAGCGCGCGGTCCTCTCCGTGGAGTGTTAGCTCAGTTATTAACGCCGGTGCCTTTCAATCAGGTCCCGAGTTCAAGTCACTGCAAAATGAATGTATGTTTTGTTGACAGTTGACAATTCATAATCATGCACGTTAAATATGAATCTAAGAGACTGACTTCGGTCAGCTTGCGGCTTTGATAAGCCAATGATGTCTTCTTCGCGAGTTCCTGCTTACAGGAGGATCTAAAATACATACAGTACATACATACAATATACTTTAGCCTCCGAAATATAGGAATAGTCATACGTAAATGGTGCAATGAGGCAGATCTATCCAAAGGAAACACCATGGCAAGAATTTATCACAACAGCAATACCCTTTCATGTTTTGTATTTGATATCAGTATATTATTCGAGCAAGAATGGCTGCTATAAAGTATGCTTAAGCTCAGGAAAGTAGTGTCTGCATCTCCATTTGTCTTCACCAAAGATGAAACGTCTCAATTTGATGTGCATATTAAAAGTTACTAGTGATATCTTGTATTTTCAGAAGAACCGCTTTCCTATCATCCCTAATTTTAAATTTCTGTTAAAGTTTTTGCGGTAGTAACACAGTGTGATTTTTTTTATGTCCCACTATAGTTTCTCTTTCTTGTTTTTTTAAATAATGTTACATTGTATGTGTTTAGCCGGCCAAAACGCAGTGACCAGGCATAACTATAACTTATTACCGGTCCTCTACTCTGATACTGGTGAAGTTATTCCAAGAAAATAATTATGATCTCGTGCCGAACCATCTCAAACCTAATCCTTCCTCTCTTCTCTCCTAACTGTTACAAACTCGGCTTCAGTATCTTCTCTTAAATATGTCCCCTACCATCATACCCTATTCATTCCATCCCATAATTCATAAAATACATCCCATAATAATATGAATACATCCCAAAATAATAAGAGTACATCCCATAATAATAAGAATACATACCATAATAATAGAACATGGCAACTCACACATGACCATCTTAAACCTATCAAACACAAAGGTTGGTTCATGGAATATTCATAATTTATCCTTTGTCTCAACTTCCTCCCTCCAACCCTAGACCAGCTTGCCCTTCACTCCCTTGTATCTGGGGTCCAGTGACCTACCAGCTGTCAATCAACACTTAATAAATTATCGAAACACAAATAATAAAAGAGACTCAGTGTTATCATTGAAGTTGTTTTTGAGAGTTTATATCATGCATAATGCATCATGTTGTTTACCGAAGAGCCCAAACATGTAACACGTCCCTAAAACAATCATAGAATACTCACCCGATATATCTATAACATAAACAATATCATCATAATATGATGTTTAACATGCGGTGCCTGGAAGGATGCAATAACTATTAATCCAAACAATTGTTACATAGTTATATATGTTCCCAGTAGTCAATGAAAATGTGTCCATTAGCCCCATGGATTGCTCTAAGAAGATCATTGTAGGCCAATCTGTGCTAAAGATGAGACCCTGTTCCCTGTGTGGTCTTTGTCAGACTTTACCACAATTTTACCTTGTTTGATGAGAACCACTAGTTACATCTAGGGTAACTTAAGTATTCAGTGAGTATTCTTAGTAATACAGTGAAAAGCAGTGTGATGTGACAGACAATAAATTCACAGAGTCACGCTGTCCTGAAATGAAAATTGAACTCAACAACAGGCGTCTTGTACTTAATGTGATAGAACACATCAACATACTAAACATGACATGACATTTTGACAATTTGACCCTTGGTGAACTCAAACGACCATTTACCTCCGCCCGCAACATTAGGATTTTTGTACTCACTTATGGTAAAATTACATACCAAATATGCGATATGTCCAAGCTTCCCTTGCGATATTATGTTTAGGAAGGTGCGTTAGTGTAGAGAACCAGGTAAGAGGGGAGTGAAGTAAATGTTTGGCATTTGTTGACTTCACGTAAACTTTGACATCCACCAAAAGCAACAACAGGCTCCTTAAATTTGATATGGTGCATCTACAAACCAAATACGAGTTCTGTTCAAGGCTTCCTTTTTGCAATATCATGTTTACAAGGCTTTTATAATTTGAGATGTTGTCTACAAATGACATTTGACCTCCAACAAAATCAATAGGCTTCTTTTATTCAATGTTATACACCTTCAACCAAGTATGAGATCTGTCCAAGCTTCCAATATTGAGATATCATGTTTACATGGTTTGAACAATTTGACCTCTGATGACCCCAAAAGACCTTTGACATCCTACAAAACCTATTGGCTTTTGCACTCAATGTGGTGCATGTACATATTAAACATGAGATCTGTCCAAACTTATCTCATTGAGATATCGTGTTTACAAGGTTTTCAAAATTTGACATCTGGTGACCCCAAATGATCGCCACAAACAGAAAGCTTCTTGTGCTCAATATGGTTCTTCTACACACCAAATATGAACTTCGTCCGGCCTTCCCTTCTTTAGATATTGTGTTTACAAGCTGGTCGTCACGAACGCACACACACAAACTGTACGCCATCATACAAGCAAAGGTTACTATTATCATCGAAACTAAAAAGTTAGGCGCCAGCGTTGACAACTGATCTGATAACCATTATTAGTGTTGCAATTCAAACTTAAATGAGGGGAAAAGTAGACCGCAAGGACTAACGTATTCGTAATATCGTAATCTGATATCGAATATAAACCAATCACGGTTCACGAACCAGTGTTTTACTAGGATTGCGAAACGTGCGTCCCAGGGACGCATCTGCTCGACAATGTTTGTATCCGACAGATAAAAACTTGCGTCCGCTTACACACACCTGTGATAAAACCTCAAGCCAAAGAGCTGTTTTAGACCTTTATGTTTCTTGAAGTCAAGTAGAACATTACTAGATCCCATTGCTGTCACGTATAGACTAATTAGTATGACATAGGTCTATATACACACAGACAATGAATTTAAAAAGAAAAAATAATTGCAGTACATATCAAGCAAATGTATAAATTAGAATGTTCACCAAAGCTGATGTTCTGGTAGGCTTAGCCTAAGCTTATACGTGTATATAATGCACTGAATTATTTTCCTATGTACCGTAGGCCAACAAAGCTATACTCCGATTCTGATAAGCTGATTATTGAGGGCTCGGAAATAGCAGTTTCCATCCCCTAGAACATGCTTTATGACCCTCAAGTTACATCTATTCGCATTTGAAATAAGACGGTCGTGATGATTTTCTGTAATATTAAACAGATTAATAGACAAAGGGTACAACATTGAACTAAATAACTCCATGAACAAACCAAAATTGTAATGAAACCAAACATGTATGTGTTACATTTTGAAATGACATTTGCAGAGCCACAACCACCTGGATGGGGGGGGGTGGGGGCATGGCCCCAATAATTTTCAAAGCAATGATTTTCAAATAAACATACTTTAAAATTTAAATATGGTGAATTTTGCCATGTTTTGTCTTGGCCTCGGGCTGTCTTGCCCCCCCCCCCCTTCCCTCAAATAAGAAACCAGTATTGGTGCTCTGATTAGCAAATTAAAGAAGGAATGTAAAAATCTATTTCTTAAACGTATGAAAAAGTGCAGAAAATATGACAATAATCTGATTTTACTTTTCCATGAATTAGGAATTAATCTTTGAAACAAATGGAACTGTACGGTGGCTTAATAGGGACTTAGAAAAGAAAAAAAAGGTCCTCATATCTCAAACTTTTAACTTCTTATCTAAACTTTTCAGTTTTTATCTCAAACGTTTTAGTTTTTTAAAAATGTTGACTTTTGTCTACATTGTAAGTCAAATTATGAGATTAAAAGTCCAAATTATGAGATTTAGGACCCCCTGTTCCCCAATAGCCCTTAAGCCACCGTAGAATTGGAATAACTTTGACTTTTATCATTTGTTTCTTGCTGTGACCATGCATCTACTCCCCCACCCTTACCCTTCTAACTTCATTTCGGGTAGCCCGGTATTTACATAACCATGAGTTTGATGTTGTATCACGTTTCGGAAAATAACCGTTTGCACTGGTTGAGGGGTTGCAGTTATGCCGTATTTGTGTTAAACTATACCAAGTGTTCGCACTAATTCAAGTTAAAATACGTAGTCCAATCCCGAAATAAATATCAATATATAATAAATGTGACCGAGACTAACATGCAGTTAAGATTGCCTGTTAAAGAGAAAGTAAAACTCATAGACTCTGTTTCGGACTAGACAAGATTCAGCCTGCTAATTTGCCTTTGTAGTTTCCTAATATTGCTAAGATTTTTTTATCGCAGTTTTGTGATTATCATGTCTTCTTTGAAGTTATAGGAGCACACAGTGCGCAAACTGCGCAGTTTCATAAAAAGCGTAACTGAGTACAAAGTTGTACTAAAGGATAATGTTAACAAACTACAGATAGTCTTGAAATAGTGTCCTAAGTGTATTGTAATAGTCACAGAATTATTCAACTATTTTTTTTTTCAATTGGTTGTTAATGTTCTTTCTTTGAATCTGTTATTTGTTTGTACCATCTAATTAATCAACGGAATCAGTCTGCCAATCAATGAACCGAATAAACGGAGTTAATCATTTGACATCAGCCTTGCTGTACGTGCTTTTGTCAACTGTTTTTGTTAACTGCTTCCACAGTGAGACAAAGATAAAAGACTCAGTCGGTTTTAAAGTCAGAAGTGGACAATCGAGATGACATGTTATTCAATTTGTACTTGATATTTAATCAACAAAAAACATGTATGGAGATTAATCTCACAAAACTATTGATTTCTTCACCTTGGTAGTGTCGCTACCTAACTACAATAATGTCGAAAAACCGTTCGCAGTATACTAACGATCGTTTGCTCCTAACCATAACTTGGACAATCTCCTGGCATGCCTTAAAGAATGTTGAGCTTGTTCTGATGAGTTTTATATGAATATTAATAATCATAAAAATAACTGGTCCTATATAGCACAGACTCCAACAAAAGTTGTTCAATGCACTGTACGAGTATTAAATGTGCATAAACTAATAGAGTTGAGAGAAAAGAAAAGTTTTAAGACAGCGCTTGAATTAAATAATGTAATCTAAAGACCTAATTTCAACTGGGAGGGAGTTCCAAAAACGTGGGGCAGCATTCAGAAAGCTACGGTCACCGAAAAATCTTGTACGTGACCTTAGAACCTAAAGTTGAAAGTGATAATGCGAACCTATTGGTCAACGTTTAGCTTGCTGAGGTAAGAGCACATTACGGTAGATTGGGGTACCAATTTCAATGGCACGAAAATCTAGTATAAGGATTTTATAGTCAATACGGAGTCTTATTGGTAACAGTGTAGTTCTCCAGTATAGGAGTGATTGGGGTAAACCTGTTCATCCTATGGACGATTCGAGCAGCTGTGTTTTGGATCCTTTGCAATCTCGATAGTTGAGATGTAGCTACACAAAATAGAAGAGATTTGCCATAATCAAGCCTACTCGATATTACAGCATGAATACTTTTCTCAGTCGCAGGCCTATCGAGATATTTCCTAAGTGGCCCCACCCGCCTAATATGAAACATTGTCGACATATGTGGTGAACTTGCTGATCCATAGCAAGGTGAGTTTGCATATACACACCGAGAACGAGGACAACCGAAGCAGAGTTTCTGACCTTGTCATAAATTCTTAAAGGAACCTGGTTTGATCCCAAAACATCATTATACCTACTTAGGAAAACAATTACCTCAGTGTTTTCATCGTTTAACTTAAGATAGTTATTGAACATCCATAGCCTGAATTGCTGAATGCATGACTCCATCTTAGGTACAGCTAAGTGGAGATGTGTTTGATCGAGGGCAACATAAAGTTGTGTATCATCAGCATACAACATATAGGTAATACCACAAGAAATAATGTTTTCTTACGAATAGGTATATAGAGGAAAGAGAACAGGACCGAGAATTGACCCTTGAGTTACCCTATGGTGCAGATCATGAGTATTATACCTATTTCATGACACTTGGATAAATTGTGATCGATTTTCCAGGTAGGATCTAAACCAACTCAAACCGACTCCGGAGAATTCGAAACAAACATATAATTTATGGAGTTGCATATTATGGTCTACCGTGTAGAAAGATCCAGACAAATCTAGTAAAACCAATAGTACACACTTCCTGTTGTCAGTTGCATAGAGGATATCATTTTTAACTCTAATTAGAGCTGTCTCTGTGCTAAAACTTGAACGGTTTGCAGACTGGAAGGGTTCAAGGCAGTACGTATTTTCAATATGTGCTGCAACTTGATCAAGAACAGCCCTTTCAATAACTTTAGATACAAACGGTAAGTTACACACTGGTCAGTAATTACTCAAGTCATTAACATCTAGTTTGTTCTTTTTTGGAACTGGTATTACAACTGCGTGTTTGCATGGACTGGGAAAAACACCACTAGCCATGGATCTGTTTACAATTGAACAAAGGAGAGAAATCATTTCATATTTACAATCCTTAACCAACCATGTTTTTACAGGGTCAAGACAACAATGTTAAGATGAAAGTCCCGAAATTATTAGCTGCAGTATTGCCGGACGTTCAATGGTGGTGAGAACCAGAGTTAGATGGTCTAATACTCGCTCAGATATTTTCGACTCTCTTCTCAAAGTAATGAGCAAACTGGTCCGGTAATTCCGTTTCTGGTAAATTGTCAGGAAAGCATGACTGTGATGATGTAGATTCACCTGTTAGTTCTCTAATTACAGCAAAAATCGCTTCAAAGTTATGACTGCACTCAGTAAATATTAATTATTATTATTAATAATATTAATTAATGTTTACGTTAAAACTGTTCAAGGCTAAACTTTACAGGTCTTAATTTGCACGTAAAAGTTACATAAGGTGAAATTTCTATTATGTGATTGGTCTTAAGTGTTAAGCATTAGAGACAATAGCTTAAATATTCAATACAGAAGCAATCGAGGAAAAGGGAAACAATTCCAAAAGGTAAATCTAAATGGCTGGTTATGTGAAATGATTGAACTGAATTCTGCTTTTAGTCACACATACACAGTCTAGTGTTATTCTCACATAATGCTGCGTTGCACCAGGATTATCAAAACCTGTTACCTTGCACACTCGTTATATTTATATATATTGCAGTGCAGCGTGTTTGAATACATGACTGTACTATGCAAACATTATTAATTCCTGTCATCCAATGCATGGATATATGTAATACGATTATTTAGAAGTAACTTTCAGATGTCCCTGTGTTTCTATCCATTGGACACTGTACAAGATTTAAGTATATTCGTTCAATTACCATTGCATCATTGCGCTTGTAACGTGACTGCTAGCTATCTATAAGAGGGATTCAAACACTCGAGATTAACCAACAGTCACGAACATAAAAGAAGAGACGAGAAAGGGGAATTTTTCCTGTTCAACTATAATTAAATCATACAGTACATTAACACATTTATTCAAATTACTTGCAATATAGTGAAGTCGCTGAGAGCAAGGCGTGGTTCCTGGTAGGTTGGCGAAAGTTGTTCTGTGGAGTTGGCTAGTCAGGGTTTCGGAAGAGCGTGGTTTTGGAATTGACGAATATATATTGTGTAGAAAGGTTCCTCGTGTAATGATATGAAAAGGTTCCAATTAAAGTTATACACAACAAAAAGCAGCCATGGGCAGAACAGAACGACAATGTAAAATTCGACAATGTAAAATTCGGCAATGTAAAATTCGGTAAAGTAGAACGGCGTCGACAGATATTGAAAAGATATGCAACATGCTTAGTAAAGAGAAGACACCTTTTTTGAGGGGCGCAGTGAATGTAACTGACCAATTAAAGCTACTGCCAATGAGGAGCTAGCACGGCGTAGCGATTACGTAACACTTTATTTGTGTTAACACATTCCTAAGGTATACACATCAGGTATATTCCTTGAATAGAATGCACAGACCTCATAAAACATAGAACTATTAAATAGAAATGTTGGCAGGGGACTCACTACGTGGAAGTTTATGAGGGAGGGTGTAGGGTAGCGCCCTAGAAATGTTCTTTACGTTGGGCCAAGGCGACGGTTCTCGGGATGTTTGTAAAAGCTTGACGTTTTGTATCATCATTAATTTTTTTCTCAAATATTTCTACGAGATAGGCGATCTGATAAAATTCCGAAATTTTGTATGTGATAGTACATTTTTGTTCCTTTTTTCAATGTTTTCTCAAAATGATGACGTTGTTCGAATATTCCACATTTTAGCACGATTTGTTTCGTTTTAGCCTGACGTTTTTACATTGCATCCCAACATTTCATTCTTTTTGTATATTGAATCAAATATTCGAAACTCGAAGGATGACAATATGTGACACAATTCCATACTGCATCCATGTTGATTTAGCTAGGATTTGTCGTTGTTGGGACAACATCATGAACAGTGACAGCAGCAACAGCAGCTTTAGTAGCTATATAAGCTACAGCAGAATTTACAAAAATAGTAGTAGGCACCGTACAGTCTCCAAGACAAGGCAGCTAAACCCTTCGGTTCATAAGGCTCGTCACACTTACTCAAGATTGAAGTTATCTCATGCTGCAAGAACTTGTTAGTACATGTTTCCCTCGCGTCTGACGGGATTCCTAGTATTCTCCATTCAAAATCACTCGCTAGTTGTTTCAATGTTTCGTTGGTTCCGTTGTTCATATATTCTGTAATCGTCTGCTCTTTGAGCATTTCATCGGCATTCAGCAAAACAAGAAAGGTTTTCTTGCAGACACCAGGACCAAACCTGACCGATAGGAAATGAAAACGTCAGTAACATCATTCAACAATTGCAGATCGACAAAATATTAACTTATTATACGGTTATGTTGGTCAACATGACACTAACTGCTTGAAAAATTGAAAAATTGAAAAATTGAAAAATAGAAAAATTGAATAATTGAATAATTGAATAATTGAATAATTGAATAATTGAATAATTGAATAATTGAATAATTGAATAATTGAATAATTGAATAATTGAATAATTGAAAAATTGAAAAATTGAAAAATTGAAAAATTGAAAAATTGAATAATTGAATAATTGAATAATTGAATAATTGAATAATTGAAAAATTGAAAAATTGAAAAATTAAAAAATTTAAAATTTAAAAATTCACCTGTCGGACTCGTAGTTCAACCTGTAGCAGCTTTCCAGTAATTACTGTGCCAACTGTAACACATGTTACCGTGTTGTGAACACAGCGCAGTAGTTACTGATACACGGTTGTGGAACATGAACAGTAGTTACTGTACTAGCTATGAGTATCGGGTGGTCTACAAAGTGTTCATACATTACTTTCTGTTGACCTCAAGTAACCTTTATTTTCAGTCAACAAGTGTTTTTTAACTCAATAAGGTGGATACACATACGAGGTTTGAACCCATCCAACACGCACTTTTTGGGTTACATATTTAAAGCTATACGGCGTTACACACACAAACGCGTGTATAACTTAAGACTGAGGACCCCACACATACACACATTCACACATACATACGTACGTCATCCATGCCTTCTGCAATGAATAAAGAGCCAGAGTTTTCAATATCACGTGGCTTGCGTCGGTCTGCCTGTGCTAATCGAAGAGCTCACGTTATTTAATAATAAAAAAATAGTCTAGCAGAGAGGAACGTACAGTTGTGTAGAAAAATGTGTTTGTTTGTTTGTTTCTACTAAGCCACGATTTGGTATAGCATATATTAAAGACGGTACCTTAAACTGGTCGATAAATGTGATATCATCGGAAGAAAGTCGCACTTTTCTACCGTCAAACACTAAAATCAAGTTGGCGTAATGTGGTCCATTCTTCATCATCAGATCAGCTGTTGGTAAAAACATGTTCACTCCGGATTGTTCAGGATTGTAGAATATGTCTGGATTTTCATAATCGGCGTGGTCGTTGCTATTACTACCTAAAAGTAATCCCCAGAAGCGTTGTGAGGACTGCTTATGGATGCTAAAAGTAGCAATACGAAGAGAATTCCATGGTGGTGGATTAATTTCATATTCTCTATACTTTGGAAAACCACTGTACCTTCTTCTGAAAGCACTGCTATCGGAAGACCAGTTCGCTCTCTGAAACGAAAAGATGTGCATGATTACTATATTGAGAATGATTAGCCTACAAGTACAGTTCAACCATTGGGCAAAATATTCCCTCGTATGATGCTGCATTAGAAGTGTGTCCACAGTAGGAGCAAATAATGTAATGTGTACTCATTACAAATGAACCTGCCTAAATTTTGTATATTTTGTATTATTACTTGTTGTATAGTTTGTATTATTATTTGTCGTATATTTTGTATATTTGAGCTAATTTAATTAATCTTAGTCATAACATCAGCGCAGATGTAGCCAAACCTTTCTTAGATTTAGGAACTACAACATCATAAAGCATGCATCCATTTTTGGAAATTTCAAGGGGAATTTTTCTATGATGGTTTCGTGTGAAGATGATGAAACAACTTGTTCGGACGACTGAACGTCTTTTGTGAAGGAAGGTGTCGCGAGCAAGTTGTCATTAAATTCCTGTTGCAGACAATGGGATTAGAAAAGAAGGGTAATTAAAGACATCCCATAATAGGTCAACAAATGAATTCAAATGAATTCAAAGAGTTGTTTGCAACTTGTACTTTCCTTTATAGGGCATAAGAGAGAATTTATATCGATCAGCTTCACAAAGGAATAACATACCCCTTGTGATGTAGGCTGGAGCTCCTTACTTGAGGAAAGTGATGAGTCTTGACTTGAAGATTGCGAGACTCCCTGGTAGGACGTAGTTGACCCTTGTTGGTTTGACGAAGTCATCTATAAACAGGAAAAGTATCATCAATTTTAAAATACGTCTCGATTTGTGCAGGAAAAAATCTAATGTATATATGTTGTACTCTCTAAAAGTGTATCATTGGCAACCCTCATATTTAGCATGTTGGCTGCCTAAAATTGAAATTGACCTTACTGATTTGTTGGAGGTCAGAAGTCGTCCGAATTTAACAGGATAAAACAATGAAAACATTGTACCTACCTTTTCTCCATAACGGATTCATGTAGGTTTACCCATTCTGAGTTGGACAGAGCCCTTGATATTGAAGGCCATAATTCATATGATAGCTAAGGAAATGTGATGTTGACAAGTCTCATGTTTCCATGAGAATATTCAAGAACACGGTGGGGAGGTATGGTACTAAGTTAAGTGAGGTGCCACTAATTAATGTGGGGTGGTACTAAGTGAACTAAGGTAGAGTTGACAACTTAGAATAATGAAAACTCCACTGTTCTTGTTTTCAGCGCAGTTGTCAACATTCAGACATTTCTAACAGTAACTTAGAAAATCTGACGGATTATGGGTTATATGGGGTATTGAAACAAACAGCCTTTAATTGCCTGGTACACTTTTGTATATGGAAAGGGATCCAGCTGATTGATCTAGAACTGCCCTGGCGTGCTAATTACATAAATAATGTTTATAATGTTGATAATGTTTGGAAAAGTGCTTAGAGAAACCGTATGTTATACCGTACCTCTGAGGCTACTAAAAGCTATGCGAGGGTCCTATGATAAACCTGTCCGCTGATTTCTATACTTAGTCTTCATGGAACTTATGTTATAATACCTAAACATTTTATCATATAGTGCATTATGTGCATTATTTAAAAAAAAAGTGAAATACACAGTAAAAAGACACTATTACTCTCCAAATTCTCGGAGACAACGTACCCTTCAAGTCAAACGTAATCTGGTTCACGTTATGGAATTATTCAACGATCTAGCATTAAATTCGTCAATATTAAGTGTTAATACTTCTCGAATTGCAAACTGAACTATGACATTTCAGATAGCAACAGTTTTATAGTCAAACTACTAACCTTAAATATTCTTCAACAATCGTTACAAACGTTCCAGTCAGTTTCGTTCGGTGTTATCTCGCTAAGCTGACGCGGATTAATGAGTCATGCCATGTGATGTATTAACAGCTCTTATCGAAATATTGACGTTTGTTTGCTTTGAATAGTAATTTTCATTTCGTTGTGTCATGAGGCATTTGCGGTAGGTGTAACTTTATTATGTAAGTATCTTAATCAAGGGCGTAGGAACCGGTGGGGCTGGGGGCGCCAGCCCCCCCCCAGTGAAAAATATGGTGGGGCGGAAGTATCATTCCGCCCCCCGCTCCGCAAGTCAGAAAACCCCTTTTTCATTTCCAAATGAGAAAAAAA
>JAIPMN010001902.1:0-12497 GCA_020650975.1 Apostichopus californicus | reverse complement strand
GGGGGGGGGGGGGAAAGAGGGGCACATTGCAAGAATGTTACCAGTTGCTATAGGCTACATATATAGGAGTGCATGAGTGTAGGAGACAGTTGAGAGATGAACGAAGTAAACTACAAATTATACGTCATGTTCACTGAAAACTGTCGGTACAGTGTGTCATACAGCACCAACATCACTCTGTACGTGATACACTTTCAGTGTAATTCTAGCCATCACAAGAATACTCCTCTATGTTTACAAAATTAAACACCTGAAAAGATATTGACAGTTTCTGTCATGCATCAGGGATATTTCCTTAGAAGCATCAAGCAAGGAACTTTTCAGTAGCTTAGGATTGGCATATATACAGGATGTAAGATGATCCTAGAGGATCACTTACACATGAAATCCAACACAAAAACTGAGCAACAAGGAGAATGGAATACCAAAAATGTGACTGATATTTCTGTTTTTTAAGGATATAAATTTATATATATCTATGCTGACAAAAGGACTTGACAGTCAACTAGATAATACCAGCAAGTCTGCTTTGAAGAATGCGCTGGAATATACTCCTGGTGGTCTGTACACAAGTTATTAAAGCACCATACTGCACCTGGACCGCATGTCATGAAATGCTCATATACATAAATATATATCACTAAAGTACTACATGTACAAATGCAAAAAAGTGTTATGCGAATGGTGTATATTATCATACAAAGTGCAGCAACCACATGTAACCTTACAGTATATTACACTGTGGATTCTGTACATCACTGCATGTACAGTACATAATGTAATGCATGTACATTGAGAAGGATAAAGCACACTTCAGTATATACTATACTGTTGTATACACTGTTATCACATTTCTTAATTTACCAAGTATGTACAAAACCAGAGTTATGACTCTCACAGTAATTACTTACCTTACACGTACAACATGAAATAAACCTAGAATTATCAGAAGAAGAATTAGCATTCCAAAATTTACCAGGTTTGGATTTTTACAAGCGACCAACTTACCTGTCTCCTCACTGATTCTTTACTAACATATAATGCACCACAGTGAATGTTTAACTTAAATCCAAATCTGTACTGATCGATCACTTTTCTCTGACGAGAAGAACACGGTATGTGCTGTGAATTTTGATACCGTGCATGGGTTCAGAGACCGTTTACTGTGCAGGTGTATATGTATCATGACTGTACAGACCAGAACCATGCTATGCAGTTTTGCCATGAAATTGTTATGAGGAGATAGTTATTTGTAAGGAGCAAATTAAGATTAAATGTATGTTAATACTGTCTAAAGATCTCAAATAACCATTTGACCTAGAGCTGCCAAAAACAGAAGGATACTATTCAACAAGGGGAAAGCCACACATTGAATATGAGGTCTAGCAACTATTTGCTTCCTGAAATATCCTATACTTGACCATAGTGACCCTGACACTTCCCCACATGATAGCCATTTCTTGCATCTACTTTGAAGTTCTTCTTGAGATATGGCATTTACAAGGTATTCCCACTGAGAGCTCAACTGACCTTTATATAGTAAACATTAAAACTCTTCCAAATATTGCAGATTTTCTTCATGTCATGTGGCAACCAACCTTTGTCAAATAAACTTTATCACTTACACCATTTGTGTCATCAAATAAAGCACTTACACCATTTTCACACTTTGACCTCTGCTGGCCATAAATGACCTTTCATATTCATGCATAAAACTACAGCTTTTGAACTCATAATACTAAGCCACATGTCCTCATAATACTAAGCCACATGTCGAAGTATGAGATGAGCCAATATTCACCACCCTGAGGAATCGCGTTCACCACCGGTCTCCAACACACACACACATGCATAAACATGCCAACTTGACTGCATAGGTTACTTTGCCTTCCTGATATGAGTAACCAGAGATGACAATTTTAATTTAAATGTAAGAAAAATGTAAAGACAACTGGTCATACTCAAGGAGCTACAGCACATGAGCACAGCTGGAGTAACTGTCTGTAGGATATCCTGATATCAATAGATATGCAAAAGGAAGGAAGCTTGTCCAAGTAAAACAATAATTTTTCTAATTTACTCAATTTCAAAAAAAGGGCCACAACTTCGCTGAGCTTGTCAGTTTCATTTCAGCATTCTGCATTATGGGTATCAATGTTTCATTCATGATGTTCCTTGTCAAAGGTTTCCATTTTCCATTATAATTAAGACATTTATAAAAACTCCACATTTCTTAAAATTTTGAAACATGCAGTATGTAAACCATAACATACAAACATTTGAGAAAGACATACAGTATATAAGCAACTCAACATGCACTATAACTCTGCCAACATTTCAAGGGTGCAAAGCAACTTTTCAAAGTAGTATGTACTGCTCTCCGTTACTATCCATACATGTTATCCCTACAGTGTTTCTTACCAGCCGTTGATAAAAGCTTCCAGTGAGGACACATACTTTGAAAATGTGGTTGTTCCTTTGGGTACCCCTCAGAAACCCATTTTAGACTAAGACTTATAAATGAACCTGTGACTTGTGAGGGGTCGCCTGGGGTAGGCAATATCTACCAGCCACCCTCACGACCTCAATTTCTACATACATGTTCAGTACTTTATGCACAGTGCAAGTATATAGAGCTGGGTCAGATGTGTTCAACTGGTGTACATGATACACTACTATCAGGAATTACATTCTGATTTTCAATATTTCTGCCAATTTTAAGTTGCATCTTGGCCGGTAGGTGGAGGAGCAGACAGCAAACCCATGGTAAGCTGTTCTCACAAAATTATGTACATATTACCTCTTAGACTTCATCTGGCTATTAGAGTTGCAGAGAGCAAGGTAACACCATTTTTCGATCCTCAAAATGCACATCCGAATCCTTAACACTTTGTATACCATCGATAACTTAAAATCCTACAGTTTGTACATACACAATATGTGCATGTCTAATTAATGAAGTTGTATGGCACATACTGTACTGCATTACTGCATACCGACATTACACAGTGTAGGGCATACTGTCTGCTTAAATGGCCACTGCAATGGTACAAAGCAAGCACACTTTGTACAAAGCAGAACTTTTTTTTCATCCTGGTGGGGTGGTCCCATTGTGGAGAGTCTTGCTATGAAAAGAAGAGAGCTGCCTTGTTTTAGTTATATACTCGGCCTAAAGCTTGTTAAAAAAATTTTAAAAAAGTTTTCAAAGAGATGCCACTGCAACCTAAAAAAGAAATGAAAGCCAAGCCTGTGAGGCATTTGATCCAAACAGTTTGGTTTCAACAAACAGGTAATTTTCTACCAATGACTTCTAAATCCGTACAGCTTCACTTTATTGGAAAATCCGCTGCATTATGGAAAATAACAAATCTTTCAAATATTGGTTACCTTGGTAACAGTGTATCTTTGAATCTGCAGAATTTTGTACAGTCTGCAAACATACACACACACTAACCATGTTGTAGTCTACATGAATCATCTACTAGGTACAGTGTATCTTCCATGTAGGTGCCCCCATAATTGTGGTGATCATGAAAGCTTCACGATCAAACTAAATCAAGGCTCAGAAATTGTCCCATCTTCTGCGACATTTGTGACAGATAACCGCAGCTACTAAGTTAGCTGCGGGAAATGAAAGGAAAGACGTACGGTTTTACGAACGATCTCATTATTCCGACTTGTTTGCTACCATTTCTGTTAGTGTTTCTCTGACTTGTTTGCAATTTAATGGCCTTGCTGTGACTGAGAGCTGATGAAATGTTGCACAAGCTGACCTACCATGTCAATGCAATTCCAAAGCAATATCAATCAATCTTTAAAAAAAACTTGTTGTCTTGCCCTTTCGATCCTTCATTTCAGCCCTGATTTAAAGGGTGTTAAGACTCGCGCAAGAAGAAACGTCTAATGCCAGTAATTTGACCTAGTTTCGAATGAGGTGTAACAGAAGTGTTAAACACCACCATCGATCCCAGAAAATACACACACAGCTTGCTACCTTCGTTAATTAGACACTAGTGTACAGTCAGTACATACAGCTGCAGTCAATACCCACAGCACAGTATACAAATGATACAGCGATGGACATCTCAGGTCCAGCTTAAGATAACAAGGTATCACGTTTCATTACTGTCTGCATTTTGTAGCGACACAAACAAAACGTCACTTGCAAGCAACAGAAAGTTAACTTTTTCAGATGGCCGCACGCGGTTTGGGCTAGCCTTCAATGCCTTTAACACCATACCACCACTCACCTTTGTTGTCATGCACTTTATTGCAATGTTTGCCCATTACTTTCAACTTGGGTCTCGCATTCGACTTGCTGCTGTCAGAGATAATGTCCGACTGACTGTCCACTACCTGAAATAAAGGAGGCAAGAGAACAGGCTCAACAGTCAAACCTTCAACAGTTTAATCTCTTTAAAGAAGTAGGTTGTATCAATTTTTCTTCTTGATCTCCTAAATCCTTCATAGATGTGCAACAAAATAGCATGTATACTCCATTTAATGCGTGGATGCAATTTGTTTATGACGCTTGTTTGTTCTATTATATAGCAAGTGCAAGGAAATTACATTATTGCTAGCACACCAGACCAACTCTGCGGAAAAACTCCATTCAAACGGCCGGTGGATACTGGCAAAGTATCCCTGAACAATGGCATGGTCCTCCAAAACAGTTTTCACAGAAATGATTTCCAAGCCAACATTGTGCCATCAAAGGTGACAATTTCAAAACAACTGAACATTTTCTAATTCCTGCCCTTCCCACGACTCCAGCATATATATCAAATACCAGGCTGCCAGGTAAAGCAATAGCATACATGATTGCAATGTCTACTGGCAGAAAAATTCATGCAACATTTCTTCTAAGTGGCAAATTTCAAAAGCCACTGGCAATTAGCATTTAAATAGCCTGATTGTATAGGTATGATAATTCACTATTTCCAGTTTTGCTGTCCATGAGTGAGAACATCCTAAGTCTGTAAAGTGATGAAGGAAAGTGGTTGGGACACAAACTTTCACTGAGGCCAGCAATATAAATTTTGCGCACCTCCCTGGTCTTGACCATGTGCAGACCAATTGGCCGATGACCTGAACAAGACTTTAAAACCACCTTAATAACTGGTATGACATTCTAACCATGAATGGAGGGCTCAAAATTCTTGTTTCATGTTTTGGGCTTCACTCAGTCTCTATTTTCATTTTCTCACTAG
This sequence comes from Apostichopus californicus, assembly GCA_020650975.1. Taxonomy (NCBI): domain Eukaryota; kingdom Metazoa; phylum Echinodermata; class Holothuroidea; order Aspidochirotida; family Stichopodidae; genus Apostichopus; species Apostichopus californicus. The sequence continues at coordinate 7,287 of JAIPMN010001902.1, read as the reverse complement.
AAGATATTTTTTAAGTTTGTGATGGTTGTTTGCGATTTATTTGAATAGTTCTAGCAGGTACTGAGGTTGGAATAAGCCATAAGTGTTCAAAATATTGAAGTTTTGTAGGTTATATCGATATAGGCTAGACTGCATTTTTTACTTTGTGCAGTGAGATGTGTATACTTGCCTGCACAGGACATTTACTGCATAGCTTGAATACTCGAGATCAGAATGTCAATTAAACCTCAAGGCTTGAAATGTGCTTATCCAAATGTTAGTTGATACCTCTTGCAGGATCATACAGGTAAGGGAGGGGGGGGGGCGAGTGAGCTTTAGGTCTAAATAACCTTGGGGCCAACTGGTACCTACTACTGCAAACGTATAGTAAACATCAGAAGTTACGAACTTCACCTTCTGCTTTAGTCTATATTACAGACCTCAAGACCATACACATGCCTAACTTGTATGTAATTGTAAGCAGTACTTGTGGGGAAGGGGGCGGGGGTGGGGGGAGGAGGATGGCGTGGATCTAGTTGAAGAGTTTCCTTTCCCATAGCTCATAACGAATTATATAGCTGGAATACACACCCAAATTTCCAGCATGGGCAAACATCTCTAATTAGTTTTATGGCCCATTTCAGTTTATAATATTTTTACTTTAATTGACCAGTGGCAATTAACATATCTCTGTAAATAAACCCACCTCTGGCTCCACTGCTGTCTCTGATTCAACAGCTTGTAAAAGAGCCGATAGCTGACGTCTAATTGCTTGCTTTTGACTAAATGTAAAAGCCGGGTGGTTAACTGCCATCACTGCCAACAGTACCACTTTTTCATCTGTCTCACATCTGGGAGGTACCCTCTCTTTACTCTCAGTCATCTGTAAGTCATGTCCATTCAATATGGCGTCGGTGTGCTCTTGAAGCATCTTGAATAGCACCCTGGCTCCTTCAGTGCATCGAGAATTCATCAACGCAAGGCTTGTTAAAACTTTATCAAGTATCCTTTTATCAGTTGCACTAGTTAATTTTGACAAATATGAGACATCGTTCGCGTCTAACTCGGCCTCCCGGAGACTGTCGTAGTCCCTTCTACACAATGCTTCAATGTACGTTCCTAGGAATCTTAGCTCAGCAGACCCACAGCAGTCCATCAAAGCACAGAGAAAATCAATCCGACGACAAGTTGTCAGATCACTAAACCAAGCGATTACCTCCTTCTTACACACCATTCTGGCAATAGGTTGTCCTTCCCTCATTTATCGACCTAAATTTACCATTTTTCACTACTACATTATATAACTGTACTTGCTTCTAGGTTACCGTCATGATTGATGGTCGCCATTACTGCAAATTCAGATACACATACGGGTTTCTTTTGTAATCATGCACAATTTTTCGAAGGTTGTACAGTCAACTGTAAGGAATTACTTCTTGATTCAGATGGATTAAAGTGAAAGATAAATTCCTACTTGAAACAAACAATACTAATTTACACTAAATCAAGGTGAATTATTGCTAAATGAAAAGCTAACTTATGATAAATAATAATTATACAGAGTTAACAAACTTTCTACCCCCTGTACAATAATAGGAAACTCTTTTTCCTGATATCTCGATAACCAGCTGACTCCGAGCTTTTAATCTAACTGTCTGCTGCCCCCGATCTCGGAGACCAGGTTCCTGTAAAACCTGAACTCACCTTTCAACTTGTGACTTCATTTGAATGTGGTTTCTGTACTTTGATGAAGAATACATTTGGGGAGGGGGTGGGGCGGAGGGGTGTAGGTGGTAGGCGTGAAGAGAAGTATGCATACAAATATCTAGTAAAACAACATTCTTAAACATACTTGTCGAGTAAGGTTTTTTTTTTCAATTAAACTGTCCTTACCTATGGAACGCCAGAAGGACCACAGGTGGCGCTACTGTTCTAAACAGGAGGTGCTACTGCTTGGGATATGCATATCAGAATCTATCTGGTTATATCAGGCACATAAATTATCCTTGGGTTCTGCGTACCAGAATCTAGCTACAGTCATATCAGGCCCATATGCTTATCCTTGGGTTTTGCGTACCAGAATCTAGCTGGTCATATCAGGAACATAAAATCATCCTTGGGTTCCGCATACCAGAATCTATCTGGTTATATCAGGCACATAAACTTATCCATGGGTTCTGGATACCAGAATCTAGCTACAGTCATATGAGGAACATAAAATCATCCTTGGGTTCCACATACCAGAATTTATCTGGTTATATCAGGCACATAAACTTATCCATGGGTTCTGCGTACCAGAATCTAGCTACAGTCATATGAGGAACATAAAATCATCCTTGGGTTCCACATACCAGAATCTATCTGGTTATATCAGGCACATAAATTATCCTTGGGTTCTGCGTACCAGAATCTAGCTACAGTCATATCAGGCACATATGCTTATCCTTGGGTTTTGCGTACCAGAAGCTAGCTGGTCATATCAGGAACATAAAATCATCCTTGGGTTCCGCATACCAGAATCTATCTGGTTATATCAGGCACATAAATTAATCCTTGGGTTCTGGATACCAGAATCCAGCTGGTCATATCAGGCATAGTCATATAGAAAATGCAATATATACTACAGTAGATGTGCTACTTCCTTCCCTTACTGTACATTTTGTGCTCGGTTCCAACTTTGGTGATCCTGTCAATATCGTGATTCTTTCATGAAATGTTCTCAAAACATAACAAAACATACCGTGACAAGCATTAATGATTGTTCTTTCATATTCTTTTGAAGCAAAAAAAAGTTTAAGGTTAAGTATTACTTTTTCCTTTTTCTTAAATTTATGAAGTTTGACTCAAATAATAAACAGAAAACTGACCTAGAAATTATACACATTTAATAACTGTCATTTTCTCAACATGTTATCATTAACAATATATCCACAGAAAGAAGCCAATTTGATTCTTCTTAGAGATGGAAGATCCCTAGTACAGTAAGGCAAAATTTCTCAACAACTTCCCTAATCTTATCACTGTGAAGACAAAAATATATATCGGTATTTGCATAACTCTTTGACGAAACTGGCTAATCATCTCTGCATCTCTATGAACATATTGTGAAAATAAAATTTTGTTTTGGTACCGGTTCAACTTCAACTAAATTTGAGTGATATGAAAAAGGAAAAAGAGGGATGTATCAGTTTATATTCTGTCAACTCACTTTGACTGTTCCTTCAAATATAATCATATTTATATCAATGGTCTTATTAACCGAGTCTCACACTGCTATTTTTCTACTACAAATGTTCGATATATTTTACGTTTGTCTTTTGATAGTTAAGGGGTCTTCAATTTTCAACACATTTCTTCATTTTCCAACACATAAAATATACAGCCAATGTCTTTTTTCGTCTTTTTGGTTGTTTACACGAATGCACTTTCAACAAGTGGCATAACCCACGAGGAGGGCTTGAGCTTGGAGGATTAATGTCACAAATGATGTTATTATAGACACTACAGATACTGATGTGAACTGCTATCCTTCGTGTATATATTACACTAACAAAAATTGTACTGATGTAATATGCCCAAAACTTGTCCATGGCAAGGAATAATTAAATATAATCTGGCATCGCATCACAAAATGCTATGCAAAATAGGCATATTGCTAAATGAGTGCAAAGATAGCAGTTTTTGTAATTACACAGGAACCATAGTATTTTTATAGAGACAAAGTTCAAATATTTTCCAAACTGCTACAAAAATTTCAATAGTAAATTATTGCCCACATGGTATGCTCCAATGAGAATAATTAATGCAAAGTAATTACTGAACCAATAACTGATATTACAATTGCATCTGTGTTTTTGCACTGATCTTTAATACCCCCAATCTTCTACTGCTAGCATGTGACATGTCAATTACAAACGATGAATCACTGAAACCATCCATGATCTTCAATGTGCTTAATATCAAAGACTAAAGCATCGCCAACAGGTAAAGTCTGCAACAGATATGACCGATATCATCCACACCAGAGACTTGATGATCACCTGGCCGGTTGAGAGCGTTTCCCAATTGGTTTCCTAGGAGATGATCTTGATGAGTTTCTACTGTCAGATGGTTCAGACTTCTTCTTCTCACTGCCATCTCCAATAGAAAGCAGTTCTCTCATCAGCTTGAATCTTGACAGGAAAGCAACCCAAATAATATACCAACCTACGGTAGAAAGAAAACCACTTCAAGAGTTAATTGACAAGCCTTCAGACTGAATGAGTGAACACATTAACAGGGTCAAGTAGATCATACCAATTGATTGAACATGGGGGATTGGAACTGGGATCAGTTAATTAGGCATATATCATAATGGAAATGTTATGTATGCCCCCTAGCCCCCCCCCCCCCAAGTGCATAGTGACATTAGAAGCCTGTGGCACTAGTATGTAATTTTCACACTGTAGCCTAGACTGACTCACACATCTACAAACTCTCAGTCTCACAGTATAACAGTGTGAATCACAGTTCCGTGTATCATCTCACTGTGGGATCTCCAACTCTCTTGTCCAAAAACATTAAACTGGTAAACAAAGTTAAGCCTAATTAAATGAAGTTGTGGATATCATTTGTATAAGAAAGAGTTTTATTTAGTTTTAACCCTTTGTAAAATTGTCAGGTTTCAATCTCCAATCTCTATGCATTTTTTTTTTGGGTGCTATTTCCCAGAGCTCCTTACAACTTTGGGAGGTTGGCACATCTCGCTCGCTGTACACTTTTATTCCTACATAAACATAATCATATGTAGCACATCATGTGACCCCAACAATTTGGATATTACACACATAAAATTCTTTGATTAGTATCATTATCAAACTCAGCATGTATCATGAGACTAACTTTAGAGTTGATTGATGATATCGTGTTGGTAATATTTCACATAGGGCCTACATAAAAACAACTTCAAGTGAAATTGTTGTGATAAAAAATATCACAGAACAGCAAGAAGTATAACATTACTAGTATAGTTATGACAAATATCTACACTTATAAAGTGTCAATTTCATCAATATGGCTACAAATTTAGAACACTAAAACCCTGGCATTACTCACCAACAGCAATGAATACTACAACAATTAATGTTGATGCCAGAAAAGAAAGAATTGTTAGTAGAACTTCTTTGAGATCCATTCCAGATAATTCAACAAATGTCTGAGTACGCACACACAATTCGAATGGAAAGATGTTACCTACGCCCTTCTTTGTGCGTTCGGCTGAATATCATATAGATTAGCGGAACTGGGTCACAGCCTTTCAGTGTTGCTTCAACATTCCGATTACCAAGTTTAAAACGCTACAGGATTGTATGAATTATATGAAAGTATTGATGCAAATCCTTTAGTTTGCGTTAGTGTCCTAACTTATTAAGATACGTAATGTAACCTTCGTGTTATAAACATTTAGGTTGGTTTCCCTGATAAGTAAGCTACAGTATTCAATTTCAGGATCAATCAGGACTTGGATCGAGAATTAGGATCTCCCTTGAAAACTTGTACACAGCTGTCAAGTCACTGCCATTCCAGTTGTGTTTAGTGTTTACCCGTAATTAATTAAACACAACAACAAACGATTTAACTTATGACGAATTAAGTCGCTGCAGCAGGTAGAAATGTTATCTTGTGAACCTTTGTTCCTTTAACTTCCTTTATTTGAAATTAAATGGACTCTGTTCTAATCTGACCTAATCAAATCAACGAGTTTATTAAACTCATTGAATCAAATTTGGTGAGGTGGCACCGATTTGAGTTTGTAACTCATAGCGGATAGCCACATATCAGTATTTTCGTTCTCCGTGATCACTGTGTGTCACGAACAACCGTTAACATTAATGGGTTTCTGTATGTTCGCTTCATTTATAGGTAAAATTACGTATGGAAATGGACATCATGCTAGGTGAGCTTGAGGCGAGACCCCTGTGGAACGGTGTAACAATATAAAATGCACTACATTCACACCCCAATGCCCATACTTCCAAAGATTAAAACATGGTGAGACCCGACTGATGTCGCTACTAAAATTCTTTGGCTTTGCCTTTCTGTTGAGACACTTTCACTTTCTGACATTACTGTAACAGTTGGGCTTTATTAGCAAATTTTGATGAACAGAGAAGTATTCAAATTGAAGAAGCGACTTCAACATTTGATTGACAAAATCTGGTTTTAGCATCATTTGAACCATCATTATATAATATAATAATATTTAACAATTATATACAAATAACGTAGCCTACAAGCGCCGATGGTTTACATATTTCTTGATTTCACTATTCTCCATCATAGAAAGTGTTCTCGTTACAATAACCTTTTATTTAAGGCGTCTATTTCATGACGGAGAAGGGGATCTTTGGATGAAAGGAATTACATCAGCGACCTAGGACGCTATCAAAGAGGAGGAGATCAAAGGGGGTGTGGTGGGGAGGGACCGGTGAAAGTTTCGGTACTTCCCGAGGAGAAATTTCCTACTATTTTATTTCAAAATTCGCCGACCATTTCCTCAAATTTCAATTCAATTTCAATTTCAATTTTTTGTGCGAAGAGTGCCGAAGACTTTTACTTTTTATATCAAACTTTCTTAATTATCAGAAAAATATATCTACCGAACAATTCTTGAAGTCAGGGGCGGCGATTTGTTTTTAATATTGGGGGGACATTTGCTTGGGAGCAGGCAAATTACTATCAAAGCGGAGCGCCACCATTGGTTGGCGCGCAGCGTACAAGAAAATTTCTGGTTTTGATAGCCCCCCAGATCACCGGAAATGGCACTTCTCGGGCTTGAAAATGACCAACCAGATGTACACTTTTGCCTGAGAACCAAGTTTTTCCCAATAGTTTTTTTTCATTCATAACCTTTTCAAGATTGTCACCAGTCACACATCATGTTCGACCTCATCGCATCTCCTGTGGATCATTGCTTTTGTAGGTAATTCTACGTAACGCCCCACAATACCCGTCAGCCCCACTTTTCAAGGTTTTAAGCCCATTATATTTGTTCAGAATTTGAATAATAAATTCACTTCAAAACATACCCATAATGTTGCACAAAATTTCATCTATGGACAACCAATATAGAAAAACCCCCTTCAACCCCTAACAGACCGGTCAAAATTGCAAGAGTAGAGGGAAGTATGATGAAGAATGTTGGTCAAGGAATTTTCGAAAATTCAGACACAGTTAATTTATTGGTGTACAAATATTAAAACCTCTTACAACGGCTACTATAAAACTTCGATATCATAAAAAAATACCAAAAAAATATGCTCGATGGGG
>JAIPMN010001901.1:0-10999 GCA_020650975.1 Apostichopus californicus | reverse complement strand
AAAAAAATAGGATTTACTCAGGCTATTGTAAAACCAAGTCTTGCGTAGCTGTAGCTGCCAAAAAAAACAACAAAAAAACATACAGACAATTTGAACATAAAATGGTTGCTGTGGAATTCACAAACCTTTCCTTCATCTTCTCTTCTTCACTGTACCCCTTCCCTCCAGTGCCAATGAGCAATGCCTTGTGAGTGGAGACAAACTCCACCAAAGTCAGTTTCCACCTCTGAGAAATCAGGGCACCGTTTTCGCTTTTCCTGAAGAGGAATATTTGTTTGAGAAAATTAGGGCAACAAGATACAATGAGTGCTCTAGCACAGTGAGTAGCGGTGTAATGTTAGTATTATTGTTAATGTCAGGTTAGGTCTATGCAACCTAGGTTTGGTCTAATTTCTTATAGGACTGGCATTCACGTTCAACAACCTACAATGTACTAGCCTAAAAGCATTCCTGTAAATAGACTTGGCATATGTGAACATTCGTGGCGGCAAAAGGTAAGTAGGTCTAGGCTACTAGGCCTACATTGCAGCGACAGTAGCCCCTTGGGGGGGGGGGGGCCTTGGGACACTGACACCATAGCCTACCTAAGCCTAGGCCCATAGACTAGCTTTTGGCTTTGTAAAGTTGTAGCATGTAGGCTATAGCATTATAACTAAGCCTACGTATGCTAGTATAGTATTGGTAATAGTAGTAACTTGAAACATGTTATGATCTACCTTACGACTGTAATGCTAGCCCATACTAGCCTAGCCCTTGAAGAGGACTGTAGTGTGGGTTCCTCGCGATCAGCCTTGGCGGCTTCCTGACTCGGATTCAGAAAACATATAAGCATAGTACTTAGTAGGCCTAGGCCGGATAATTACTAACACTTGGCCTATGCTTATGTTACGGTTAAAGTGCTAAATATGGTTACTAGGCTATTTGGTACCATTACGTCTGCACTGTAGCTTACTAATAACAACGAAGGAGACAACTTTATGTCTCGATAACTGCACGAGAAGTCTCTCCGTCTACTGGACGTCAACATATTAATATTACATAAGTTTTAGCCAAATATTGTGATTATAAAAGGCATTTTACTTAGTATTTACCTTTCCCATTCTCGCAATTGTAAAGTTTGTTCGTGCGATGAACTGTTAAAACTTTTCGCGGTCAAAGGTCACAGCCTCGTTCATGTCAACAAAAATAAAATGTACGCATCTTAAGACGCGTCTTAGTGAAGAACAGTTTTGTGAAACAGAGATCCAAACAGTACTTTACTAAGATGCATCTTAGTGTAAGTCGAGTCCGCAGAGCACTAAGTCCTGTGTGCGTAAGTCGAGTTTAGTGAAACAGGCCCCAGATGTATTAGCACACATCAAAATAACATTTAGTAATATTTCACGAAATATCTGACATAATCAAAATAACAAAATTATGCAAATTTTGACACAATTTACCTGGTCAATTTTCTTAACCAATGCAGTGATTTTCTGCTGCACTTGGGAGTACGAGAAACGAAACATTCAAACAATTTGCTGCATTTAAAGGAGAACTAAGTAAGTCTTTAAAATAACGATCTTCTGCATTTTTTTAAGCCATGTATTATATATGATGTGATGGCACTTTTATGCTTCCATATTTAATCCCCTAACCACAACTACCAATGGGCATTCACGAACGCTATGAACATGCGTCGACGTATATTTCAATGCATTGCTTATAATCTTGAGCGGTCATAGTTGGTCACAAACTACCCGAACAACATCATGGACATATCACTTCCTCGCTTGCTTGATGACGATATTCGTTATAATGAGGCCTTCAACGTACTTGCGAAATACAGCAAATGGGTTGAGTCTTTCTCATCGTGGACAGATCAAGTATTCCCAGAACTGGTGATTCAGAAGCTAAGGCAAGACAATGAGTCAACTCTTAGGGTTATGGACATCGGGAGCGGAACGGGTATGTAAAGTTATAAACAGTCTTGCAGTCACCAATCGTGTTATTCTCATTTATATATTCACATATGTTGCATTTCACGTTGCATTGAAACCCCTGTTTTGGTAAAGCTTGCCTGAGTTGTGGATGACAGAATGTCACACGAGATTGGAAACACCATGGCTCAAAATGTACATGATGACTAGACTTGATACTTGGTAGGTTAATTTGTCTAAGTGAATAAAAGAAAACCTATCGAAATTGTGTAACCAGCTACAGCGTGGATCTTTGTGCTGCGGGTTATTCTGAAATTATGCCGATGTGTCATATTAAAATTTCAATATGTAATTCACAGTAACTGCAAATATAACATTTTCAAATCATCTTTCAGTTGAAAAAGAGATACATGAGTAATAAGTGAACATTTTCACTAATGCTTGTCAGTTTTAAAGACAAATTGTTCTTTCATGTTGATAATAAATGACATTTGAACTACATTGCATTCAGTGGTACTGCAAAAACGAAAACATATTTTCATAATATTTCAGGCAAAAGCAATGGTTGCCAATTCAGTATTTTGAAATTTTGAAATAATTTGAAATTTTGCTACTTCATATTAGTTTACCATTTAGTGCAATATTTCAAGTCAGTACTGAGTGTATTTTACATTATCCGTCCAGAAAAATACATTTAGGCCTAAACTTGCCAGAAGAAGGTCATCTCAAGGTTTGTGTTTGGTGCGTTTTGTTATTTTATTAAACGAGTTGCAGTTAAGTCTTAGAAGAAGTCACACAATTAAAAATTGTCAGTTTATGTTAATTTCTAGTTACTGTATAACCAGTACATCCGGTTATATCTCGGTATCGCTATGTGCAGTATTGTTAACCAGACCCATGTATTGCACAACCTGATATGCTAGGCTACATATAATGCGTATAATCTCTTTTGTATATTGCTGTTGCATCGGGAATTTAATAATAAGGTTCAACTGAACTTAAAGGAAGTTTCACATGATATTTGTATAATGACTTTATTAAACATATAAATCTGACGTGGCAAATACAGTAATTAGGGGATCCATATAAAAGCAACATAAAGTTTCATATAAATTATTTTAGGGTTCTACTTTATATAGTCCTTATGAAACTTTATATGGGCAATAGAGAACTTTGTATTATATCTGGCCAAAACTTGAAATACCTCTATATGAATGTTATTTCTGGCCCATGTATAGATTCTATCAAGTTTGATGTGGAAGACACAAAGGGAATCCATATAAATGCCATATAAAGTTTTAAAAAATTATACAAAGATTCTACTTGTACCTACTAAAATTCGAGTTGGTGGACTAAAAAAGAGGGCATTTCGTAGCTAAATGAGAATCATCACATTGTGAATAATCCATTACGGAACATGATTGAAAAGATCAGTTATATGGTAATCCTTGGCATACGCCAGAGATTTCACGATACAATTCTCAGTGTATCTAATCTACGGCTAGTTTCCCGAGGAAGGAGGTGGGTGGGTGGGGGCTTAATGAATTTCTGATAATGCAGTTCACGAGAGAGCCACTGCATATGATCACGAGAGACCAAATAGCCTTAGTTGACGGTTTTTGATGACGAGGGCGTTATCCCATATGAGCACAGTGCATGTAAGAAGCTCCAGACAATTAAATATAACATGGCGTTGTACAATGTCAGTTAAAATCAACGGGAAGAAAGTTTACATACGTCTGACAGATCGTATATAGTTAAGGAATTTCATTATACATTATACTTTCCTACCCACATAATTGGTAACCATGACAATATCTAATATTCATATCTCTGCAGGTAGAGACTCCGGATATTGAAAACTATCAAAGATATCAAACAGTATTACCACATAGGCCTAGTATCAGCTGCAAAGTTATGCACAAATTCTGCACAACTCAATGTACAGTTCGATGTCTTGAATATTGTGTTGTGTGGGCATGTGTGTGACGCCTGCTTGTATTCACTGTAACCCAAACAGTACATTGTGAGGTACTTCATGTCCACAAAAGTCCACAAAAGTCAACAGAGGTCAAATTCTGAAAACTTTGTAAATACGATCATTTACTCAAAAAGTACATCATGGTTGAAATTTTCACTTGGTAAGTATATTCCTCTTGCTTATAAAAATTGTAGGTCAAATGTCATTTGAGGTCGACATAGGTCAAACTCTGAAAACTTTGTAAACAACTCAAAAAGAGCAGCTTGGCTGAAATTCATAAATTGGTGATGTACAAGGTACAAAGTTTTGAGCAGAATTCAAAATCTATAAATGTCAATGTAAATGTGTGAATCCAAAAAGTACATATGGGTTGAAGTTCAAACTTGGTGTGTAGATCCCCGTTGATGACCACAAGAACCCACTTTGAAGGCAGTAATGGTCAACACTTAAAAATCTTGTTTGCAATGTTTACCCAACTGTCGAATGTTTTCACACAAAATGCGGCAGGGAACATTAAGACAATTAGACTTCTGGCTAATTATAATTCACAGTCCACAACTATTTTTATTGCAATTCTAATAAAACCCGTATAGTTATATGTTACGGTCCAAGACTTTTTATTTTATTCTAGTTGCCAGTAATTGTTGTATAGCTTTTCCTAATTTCGAGATATATACTTTTAAAATATGCTAGTTCCCTGGAATACTTCTTCAGGGCTAAATTATTGACAACGTTAGTTCCTCAGTACAGGTCTAAATATTTATTTTAATTCATTGTTAGTTGTTTAAATTTTAGTAATTCAACCACAACATTCTGTTAACAAATAACATTCAGCATCATTCATCCTTAAAAGACTTTGCCATTAATTGTAAACGTATATAGTGCATCCAAAACATTATGTTAACATAAACACATTCAGCCACTTTGCCATTCATTGTAAACATTTAATATATATACACGTACTTACAGGTTGATATACAAGCTTGACTGTGTTTTAACATTCATCAACTTCTGTGCATAAATTACATTAGAGTGATTATTGTGGTAGGACTATGTATGGTCCATTATGCATGTTGTGACATGTGTTCTAATATTGTAATCTTTTCACTTTGCACTCCAAGAAGATTTTTTTCTTTAAAGACTCTGGTGAGATATCATGTTCTTTGACACGGAGAGGGAAGAGTTTATTATCCAATTTGACTATTATCACCAACCCTTCTTGTTTTTGTGTTGTGTCAAAGGTGAAATAGCCCTTGGATTTGTTTCTAAACTGATGACCAAGTTCCCTGATCTTTTGAGTACTATCGTAGAGCCTAACGAGAAGAACCTAACCATATTCAAGGAGAATGTAACACAGAGAGGACTCCTGTCAGTGAAGTGGGATTGGCAGAATAAAACCTGGGATCAGTACTACAGGGATCTGAATGCCGTAGGGAGTGCATGTAATCAGTTTGATTTGATTAATTCTGTTCATTCTATATATCATCTCGGTGAAACAGACACGGTCATCGCTCAGCTTCTGGACTGTTTAGTTGAAGGGGGCGTCCTTGTATTGACTTTAACTGCAGGTATGTCGTATACTTGGAAAATGTAAAAACGAGTTTAGTATAAATATTTCAAGCAAGCATCACTCATCTCTGAATATGGAAGTTTGTGGTATATCAATGCAGTGCGACTCTCTGATCGATTTACACCTTCGATACGCTTCGTCAGTTTGCTCCATCGTAGCCTTCACGGTGGATCAAATTGAGGCCGCTCTCCAGTGTATTAACAGAGGGCACTGTCATGTCTATAAAGCATATATTTATATATCTATGCTGTAAAGGGACTCTATAGATCTTCAGAGTGCTGCGTATTATTTGCGTAATCCTCAACTGTTTATACAGATCTCTAAATGAAAGTAACACGATTGTGTGAAAGCTCCCACAAGCATAGAAACCAATTGGACAATTGCCTAATAAAAGGGTGCATCCTTGCACCATGCAGTGTTGGCCTCCCTTAAAAATGTTAAAAACAGGTTTAATACTTATACAAAGGGAAACCTGGATGTATAAACATTAGTCTACCGTGAGTTACAAATGAATTACTTACATATATGAAATTCTGAATATGGAATATCAGTGCGGTCTCTACCTCACCTACCTGTCTTGCGATGTTGTAGCTTTCACCATGGACACAATTACGAAAAATCGATCTGTTGGTTCTTGAGGCAGGTTGGGTGTAATAACAAATACTAATATAATGCCAATACACATTCTTTATATATATTTACAAGGCACTTCTTTACTCCTAATTGAGCCCGGACCAGGGACGCTGTATCCACCAGACCCCTCTCTCTTTACGTCGTTATCACAACACCGATTGAGACAAGTTCGTTTAAAACGAACAAAAGATGTCCAAAGGTTCATACTTTCTACCTTGAATGCTGAAAGCGTGTTAATGTGATCACTTTTACCTTACACATTTCGTTTGTTTTGTAGATTATTTAACTAGCTGGAAGTTTTCCGATCGTTTCCCGATGTTACCTGAGGCCATATTCTCCGAAAGATCCTCTTCAAGTGTCAAACAACTGTTAGAGAAAAATGAAATTCAATACGAAAGCCACCAAATGCCAGTTTCTATTGACATTACCGATTGCTTTGATCCTGAAAATGAAGAAGGACAGCTGTTGTTAGATTTTCTGATGCACGTATCACAGTTTCGCAAAACTGCTCCTTCTGATTTAGTCAACGCGGTTCTTGATGGTATCGGCTCACCAGATTTTTCGACGAAAGAGGACGGTAAAGTTATCGTAAATGGAACTGATGACACAATCGTGATCAAGAAGTTCTCTGGAAATGTTCAAAAATAGTCCATGAGATTATTCATGGAACTTGATGTCGATAGTGCCAGGGTCATAGCCACCGTTATTGATGGGACAGTGGGATGGCGGGGATGAGGGAGGGGTGGAGTTAGATTTCTTTCCTAGTCAGCGGATTTAGGTGTAATAAGGCTTGAATTGATATGCAGTTTGATGACATAATTTAACTATGAATTACTCTATAGTGTAAACGTATTTTTGCGGATGTGATATGATATGTAAGCCATTTGGAGAAGATGTAATGTTTTTGTGGGATGGAGAGGGGGGCAGTGATGGCGAGGAGTCACGTTTTCTCATACCCAAGTAGCTACCGACCTGTATATATCAAGCAAGTCGGAGAGCAAGCTTTTAGCCATGTCGCACCGTTGTTGTAGAACAAGTCACCTTCAGAAATACGAAGCAATTACCTCTATCAGCACTTTCAAATCAGCGTTAAAGACGTTTCATTTCAAACAAACCTATGGTTAAGTGTATTCAAGTGTATTTTGTATTTGTTTTGTTAAGCGAATGGAACCCTGGGATTTTGCGCTATATAAGCACCGGTGTAATAATAATAATAATAATAATAATAATAATAATACACATGCTTTGATATGCGGGTAGGTACACATCTACTAGGTATCTCATATTCACTCTATTTTTTAATATACTCCCATGTTGATATTAAAGACGACAATCAAGTTCGATATAACGCACATAATTTTAACTAAACTTGTAAATCACTGAACCAAAATACTTCATTCGGAGAGATTTTTTCTTTGCTTAGTACGTATAATCATATATATCATGACTTTATTATATATTTCTTTTGCCAATTTGCTTTGTTTTTCAAGTCGGGAGTGATGTTAGAACTCCATGTAAAGTGGTGACTAAGAGGATTTCTTTCACATCAAACGTCAGATGAAAAGAGAAGTACAATCACTTCCAAACACCGAAAACTAGCTCTGAAGTTTATTTGGGGCAGGCCATTTTTTTTTATCTAAGTTGATATTAAACACAAACTTAAAGTCCGACCTCCAATAACAATATAAACGTTTGCAAAGGCATAAATTCCCAAAATAAGGGAGGCAAAGAAACTGGGACAGTCCGAATTAGGACCATGAATATTCACTAAAGTAAAGACGTCAATTTGCATATGCTTAAATCAACCAAAACAAGTCTCCCACCTGGATCTGACTTGGAATTTAAAATAGAGTAACTTAATGATGGTTTAAACAAAATACAATCACCTCGACTGGAAGAGGAACCACATAAGAAGGATATTACTTCCGAATCACTCATCCATGGATATATAAATAAGATGCCACTTTACTTAATGTGTAAATGAAAGACAAAGGCTTTACTTTTGCGAACCTGCTTAAAGAAATTGTCTGGTGGAAGATTTTGATAAATTGTCCTTGTACTTATAATTTTTCTCTTTCTAACCATGTAAAAATTGTCGCCATTCGACGTTTTCTTCTTGTAGAAATCTGGTTTTCAAATTCACCAGTTTCTCACCAAAAGTACCGTTTGTTCGAACGCATCAATTTGGTAATTGACGTAGTGCAGGCAAATAAGCAAAACAGGCGACTTGAAGTTAGCACTCCCATTCCCGCAGCAAATACACTCTCACGTGTACACGCACATGTGATTGCCTATTATATATAACGTACACATCGCGAACGTATATAGCCTACTGTACCATGCCCAGTTGGTATACGTATAGCGTTGCACATAATATACTCTCACACTCAAACCACAGTTCATAAACTGTTCTTCGAAATCGCTGAAATAAAATTCACCGCTCAAATTTACAGTAAAAGGAAACTTGAAAAGTATTCGGAACACGAAAAATGACACTTTGCGGAATCGATGTCAGAATCAGAATGTAGAACCGAGAAGCTTAGGCTTCGCAGAACTGTCCTATTGTAAACGTTAGAGTAGCCTACATGCGAACATTCTTCGCGTTGGAGCTGGATAGCGCGATGTATAAACAACGAAGAGTCTGCTGTTAAAACTTATCTTGTGTTACACAAAGACCACGAAACCACCGATGTACTACATATATGGCGGCTTAAAGAGTTTTTGAAAACATATCTAATTTATAAGAAATTTCACCGAAAATTAAAGAAGAAATTAATCTGTATACAAACGCGATGTTTGTTGTGATTACTGTAGGTACTGTACGGAGCGTGGGTTATGTCGCAATCTGCATTAGCGTAGATGACGTCACGTTCTGTACTGTTCAAATCATATTGGAAATGTCCATCCTTAACGATTAAAAAATGGTTTCTCTGTCAAACGCAACATTAGCGTTCTCATACTTTGACAACATGTTTGGAAAATTATTTATCATTGTTTAAGGTAATTTCTTTGGGCCACCAGACAATCTATTTAAGGCATCTCGCGTTACAGGTGTCGTATCACAATTAATTGCTAAACTGACTTACACACTAAATTAGTCACTTTCCAAGGCCAATAGAGAATAGGAAGAAGTTTTCAACTGACATGTTCTACCAACCATATGATAGCTGATGGCTTGAGCTATCATAGCACATTCAACTTTTGCCACCATGATTTTGAGCTAGATTCATGGATAGATCATGAGTTAGAAGAGTACTCCCCAACCAATCTGACAGTATACTCACTGCGAAAAATAATCGCACATGTGAATCTAAGATGGGATTTAAGCACTCTACACAGAAAGAATAAGAAAAGACTGATTGCCAAAAAAACGTTAAAAGCGTTACTTTCCTGCTTTTTCTAGAAATTTGACCATACAGCAGAAACTGGCAGCAGGAAAATCGAACCCCTCCCCAGGGACAGTACAAACACTGGCAAAAAATAATCCCATCACCATGACAAATTGACCTCCATATAATGTTGCTGTGATTCCAAACTAAAGGCTGTAAACCTGCTTACCTTATATGTATAGAGTTGCACAGGTCTGCTTACGCTACAAACACATAAAATATATCGTCTATGTACAGAATCATCGAGAACTAAAGAGTCCTAAGAATATGAAATCATACAAGTTTAGACTATTTCTTCCACCTTAGTTCTCTAAGAAAGGGTGGGGTTGCCTTCTAGCCCACTCCAAACTTCTCCCTGAAAACCTAAGCGGGTGCCATCTTTGTAGAGTTCTGTGACTTTAAACGCCCATTTCTTCTTCTCCTCTAAATCCTCCAGAGTCAGATAATCTGTGAAAAAGAATACTTCAGCTTCAACGGTATAACGGGCATTATTTCTCATGATAAAACTCTTGTCTTGATACTAGGACAGATTGTGCAATATCTAAACAACTCTCGACATGCTGATATTGATATTATTTCTAACATTCATATGGAATAAAAATATATATTGAAACATAGCATATTGATTTTAATATTAGTATGTTGATATTTGCTTCTAAATGCTGATATTTTCCCTCAAACAGTGATATCATTCTAATGATGTGAAATAGATGGCGTTCCTTAACTTGTTTGCAACATGTATGGATGTGCTCCACTTTTATTGACCATAGTTTATAGGTAGCAGAGCGTGGCAGAGAAGAAGGTATTGTAATGTCTTTACCTGAAACGTTTCGATAGAAGTCATCGTTTTGTATCCTAGTATACAATTTTCTCTAACGTCATCTTCAGTTGTAGTTGCAACACTTGACTTTGTCTAAGATATTTATCGTGTACCTGTTTGGCTTTACTCGGTCGTACTCGACTAGAACGAATCAATGATCTTGACCCGCATTCAAACACAGTAAGATCTCACCCATTTGAGAAATGTTGGTCAAT
Source organism: Apostichopus californicus (assembly GCA_020650975.1). Taxonomy (NCBI): domain Eukaryota; kingdom Metazoa; phylum Echinodermata; class Holothuroidea; order Aspidochirotida; family Stichopodidae; genus Apostichopus; species Apostichopus californicus. The sequence goes on along the minus strand of JAIPMN010001901.1, from coordinate 475 downwards.
TGTAGGCTGCTTGAATACAAAGTGGTGCTACATTTTGCAACGTTGCAACAATATTGAAAAATTCTCGACAGCTTACGTTGTACCGTACATATGTTGTTTATTTATGTATTGTACTCTAGGATTCCTATTTTTATTGTGTGATGCACTGTCTGCCAAAGAAGGTCGACATTCTGATAATATACTTCGAGATCATTAATTCAGTACTCCACTCCAAAACATTCCATTAAAGAACACCTCTACTATATCCATATCACTCACTTAAGTTGTCCTTGCCACCCGATTATAACGTACAACGACTGTTTTAGATTCTACACAAATACAAAAACACCCCTACTTAATAGTAAAATATACCGACCAGCGACGAAAGGGACATGATACGATCACTGGCCTTGGATTCATGTTCAGTCAATGTGTTAATAATGGAATAATCAATGAGCGAGATATCCTCAAAATTACAAAACTAACGGCATGGCGC
>JAIPMN010001900.1:0-17729 GCA_020650975.1 Apostichopus californicus | reverse complement strand
TCACTATTATCATGGAGAGAATGGCACTCAGGTGAACCCTAATGGTCATATGCTTCTTGATATTTCAGTAAAAAAAAGAAAAAAGAAATGGACTGAGCATATTGTTTCAACTACTGTAGGTCAGGTACTTAAAATGAGGAATTTCAGTGGTTCACACCTAGCAAGGTCTCTCTTCACAGATAAGAAAGTTTTGTCTGATTTGACTGGGACACTATAGTGGCTCCAAAATGCTGGTTTTGCTAAAGTGGCCGAATGTGCGCTATGCTGCGGAAAGAAGAAAGGGACACTATACTGGCCAAAATGCTACATTGGCCTGGTTTTCTGAAATGTCACTGCTGCTAAATCAGTGCAGTGTATCTCTAGGGCCTTTTGTAACATAATTTGGCAAGAGGTCTAGGGAGCCATGATTATCTGATTTCCTCAGAGCAAGTAACCATATGCGGGGTCTTCACTCTGGTTCATGCAGGTGAAAGGTCAATTGAGGTCCCCAGAGGTCAAAGGTTTTTTGTTTTTTTTACAAATGATAGCTTAATATTGTGAAGTTGAATATATTCCAAATGTAGCTGAGTTGCTATTGTTTTGCGTTTTGGTTCAAACTTGGTGTGTTAATTGCCAGTATAAAATGTGAATGCAGGACGAATGTTACCGAGGGCTGGACTGATTTCCTGCAAGAAATTCATTTAAGGTTAGCATTGGTCAAACCTTGTATAAGAATACTCATGAAAGGACAAGTCAGAGTGAGGTTTTCTGTGTAGGGAAAGATATTTACCTGGGCCACTGGCTAGCCTAAACAGGCTCTTTGAACAGTTTCATATTTAATCCTACTTTCATACATCATGTGACAATGATTCATTTTGACTGGGGGCTACAGAAGTCCACTATTTTATTCTCCAAGTATGAACTTCTTGCTTGATGCTTAAAGGGACAGTACCGTAAACCTGAAAATGCTGCATGTGCTAGAGTGGCCATAATGTTTCAAAATGTAAAAACAGAGTTTCACAATTTTTAAATACATGACTTGTATTTCACTCATTAATTTGCAAAATATTATTATTATATGCAAATCTGGTTACTAAGGCCTCACCATTTTCAAATACCAGAAGAACATATCTAAGGCTTAGAGTTTTACTGGTGTTGTGAAACTGACCTAAATACTTCTGATGCCAAATCTCCATTTTTTTTTATCCTAGGAGATATACTCCTTGCAGAATGATACATGCTGGCTATTGATGGGCAGGTGGTGAGCAACTGTGCTAGTTTCATCGGTGGACTTGCAATGTTGTTTGCATCATTTTACAATTTTGGAATACAGTATAGTGCAGGAACGGCTGCAACCATGGACTTCATACAGAGGTATTCTTTTTCCATTTTGTAGTATATGTCCATGTTCAGATTATTATAAGACTGTCTCATGATGGGTAGCTTAGACATTATCAAATGTGGTATGTGGATGAATTACATTGAGTACTTGTGGTCAGTAGGATTTTAATCTGCTACAGTATGTGGATGTACCGCTTTTAGTTCTATAGGCCTATGTTGTTGGTAGATGTCAAAAGACATCAAAATGTAACAAATTTAAAGCACAGTATCTCAAAATCAACCAAGTTTGACAAACTTGTTTGAAGAGCCTCTACAGGCATCACCCAGGAAAGCTGCATGAATGAAAATTTGAAAACGACCAATTATAAAAGGCAGTGAACCATGTTTACATGACTACAAATCAAGCTAAAAATGCAAGTGCCTATAAAATGTACTCACTAAAAGTCTAAAACCTGATTCCCACATTTCTTGAATTAAGACCAAAAGAGCATTAATTTGGCTCAAACAGTGGCAAAGAGCATGTGCTACACTTTTTGTATGAGAGAGAGAGAGCTAAGGGTAGCAAATTTTCTTGTTTTTGCATTTTGGCCCACTTTTTTTCTACACTTGCACCTAATTTCTGCACTTTTGATTTCTTGCTAAAAGCCAAAGGAATCTATGTGATGGTGTGTTCATGTGTATGTGACACCTCCTTGTAAACATGATAACTCAAAAAGTAAATATTGCTTGAAATTCTAATGTGGCACTATATGTGCATTGCTCTTAATGAGTACAAGAACCCTATTCTTTTTGGTTTCAATGATTATCGTAACCTTTGCATTAATGATGGCGTATGTGTGTGTGTGTGTGCGCATGTGTAAGTGCATTTGTGACGCCCAGCTTGTAAACACGATATCTCAAAAAGAAAGCATATCTCATATTTGATGTGTAGGTGGACCACATTAAGTACAAGAAGCCTATTACTTTTGGTGGAGGTCAAAGGTCATTTGGGGTTACAAGGGGTCAAATTGTGGAAACCTTGCAAACATATCTCAAGAAGCGTAGCTTGGATTGATCTCATATTTGGTATTTAGGTGTACCACATTGAGTGGCCTAAGAACCATGTTGTCTCTGGTAGAGATCAACAGTAAGTTGAGGTCAACAGGGGTCAAACTTTGAAAATGTGTACACACAATATATTTATGCTGATGTATCATGCTGAGTACAAGAACACTATAAGTGTCCATTTCCGTCATCAGCTGCCATTTCCAATATTGTTTCTCACATCTCAATGCCTTTTTCTGTACTATTTAGATTGAAGTTCATCCAGGCTATACCTACAGTATGTCACATTCATATAAGATTATGTATGTAACATCATCAAAACCACAATGCAGCTTTGCATTCTGGTTCATGGAGGTCAAAGGTCAATTGAGGTCAACAGGAGTCTGAAAATCTTCTTACTTTTTAAGTAGTTTGTTACTGTTACCTTTTACTTTCCTTTTACTTTCAGATGTCTGTTCACCATCAACCCAGACAGAGGCCACAAGGCGCAAGCAGCGAAGAGTAGAAGGCATTCTATTAATCCAAAAGTCCTCCATCTCATCAATGCAGTGCAGGATTATAACACACCACAGCTTCTAAGCAATGAACTTTAATTTCCAATTACTTAAAAGATTTGTGGTTTCGTGTTTTAACTTCATTCATTTGGATGTCAAAATGTTTTACTGTTCTATTGCCCCCTTTTTGCTTCAATCTTCTGCTAAAAGTTTGATCCTTTTTTCACTATTGATGCTTTGGTATATGTACTGTAGAGAATGGTGTATTTGTACAGTGACATGTCAGAATGCCTCAGTGTATTGTTCAAATAAACTCAATTGTTCAAATAAACTCAATTGTTCAAATAAACACAAAAATTATGATAATGTACTCATTTGAACCATCAGTTTACAGTAAAACAGTTATGGTACATTTTACAGTAAAAAGACTGGCAGCAATTCTGCCAACAAATGCCTGTTACATTTACGGGTTCATTTCAAATATCGTAAAATTGTTTACAGTACACTGTAAATATTAAACAGTAAACTGTAAATAATTTTATGGTAAAATGTAACTTTTACGGTTAAAAACTGTAAACAATTTTACAGTGATTGAAATAATTACCGTAAATTTAACAGGCATTTGTTGGCAGAATTGCTGCCAGTCATTTTACCGTAAAATTTACGGTATTTTTTTTACAGTGCGATCTTGTAATTTTTCAGGAAATTTATATAAAATATGAAACATTTAATTATTGGACGACAATAAAAGTCACAAGATAATCATAGTATTAAATATGAAGTTTTTTGGAGTACAGTTTATTAGCTGGCATTAAACCATATCAATGAAATAGAAGCATGGATGATCTTCCCCTTTTCGCTATTTTGTTGAGAAAGAAAAAAGTAGGTTTCGATTCAAACGTCATCACCGGGCTGTACAAACTTAGTGCATTCGTTGTAATGACTCACACGTTTGCGCAATGTAAGCGTCTTCCGGGGAAATATAGTACAGGTGACTAGCGAAAGAGAAACATTTACTTGAAATTTTCCTTGCTCTGCAACTAATTTATTTTTAATAATATGTCTTCACAGCTTTGCCTTGTAAATAGGAACAAGACGATATACTTTTGGAGCAAATTTAAGGAGTGAAGTTTACCTCAAGGACTTATCGATTTGTGACCTTAATTTCTAAAAGCGTGACTCCGGGGGATTTCTCCAGAGCTATAGGTCAACATACCTGCCTTTAGATGAACAATTTCTTCCAAAACTGTTTGTATTGTAAATCGTGGAAAAATCGGGAGTGACCGAGAGAAAGAAGATTGTTAAAATGAATACAAAAGTACAAACCAATGGTTCATGTGAATTAATGTTACTATAGCCTCTATTTCAATTTTCATTTAAAACGCTCGTGCGGCTGATTTCTGAAGTTTTTGAAGTTGCCGACTACAGGTATACTAAACACTTATATGGTATATTTTCACCGGTGACACTATACAATCTATTATTAGACATTAAACGCACTACACATTCATGGTATTGAACACTCTACACATTGATGGTATTGAACAATAATTGGCGAGTTTTGTTGTTCGCGGAGAGGGTCACGTATAAGCATCATAACTTCCGGTTCAATTCGGGACGATAGGAACGGAAGGATGCTTTCCGCTTCGTTACCCTCCCAAACTTTCAATGAAAAGGAGCATGGACGGTCCTTTCCTTAAGATCTGCCCCCCCCCCCTCCCTTTACTAGCCACATCTTTCAAAATTACCCATGACGTCACACCTCTTGCAAGTGGGTTCAAATTGAATTTTTCTTTTATTCTGATTTTTGATTATGCCGAGTGACAACTATAGCTTTCAATAGGTGTCTGTATGTACGTTAAATTCATGAAAGGCGCTCTATGTAATCTTGCCTCTGTGTGCGTTATTTGTTTTTCTTGTGTATCACCTGCGAGGAATAACCAACACTCTTCTATGACAAGACAAATTTCAGAATATAGCAAAATGTATGTAAAGAAAGCTCCCTTTTATTTTTATCAGAACAAATTGATCCGTTTTAATGATCATATATGTAACAAAGGAATTTGACGTGAGATCATAATACCGATGTGACAGTGTTGTTGTTAATGTGCTTTATGTATAGTTTCCATTTACCAATCATCTTGATTATTATATCATCTAACACAAGCGGCGCTTCTGTTAAATGAACGCAATTCAATTTGCTCTTAAACATGACGTGAGTTACTATTTCAGGATCATCAGAGCCATAACAAAAACGTGGCTCAGTTATGTCCAATTATTATAGAATGACAGGAATCTCCTTTACTTATGAAACATTTACGATGATATTAGTAGTAATATCTTCGTAATTGATAGACCGTACTGTGAGGGTTAACTCACTTGTTGCGGTTGACTGTTGGAACACCGTATGATAACATTTCATGCATTATTATGTCATAATGTTTGCTAGTTGACTGGTTAGTGCTGGCAGTGGGATACGGTACTGGTATGTAACCTTCTATGCATGACTCTATCTAATGGTTAGTGCAATTAATGGGTATGTTATGTATCTTTTTCATATACATCACTCACGCAGTGGCGGAGCGTCCATACAGTCAGGGGGCGGATCCCCCCCCCTGACGGACTCAAATGGACAGCTGGCGCCCTTTTCAGCTTTTTACCACTTTTTACTTATTCGCGATTATTGACTTTTTTATTGCGCTCTCATCTACCTATTGACATTTGTCACATCATCTGCAAATTAGCAAGGCCCGGAAAGGGACATTTCCGGCGATCTAGGGAGTATCTTTACTCAACAAATTTCTGTACGCTCCGCGCCAACCTGTGGTGGCGCTCCGCTTAGATAGTGTCAAAAGCGCCCCTACAGACCATTCTCGCCACCCCGACCAATACCCCTGGCTCCGCCACTGCACTCACGTGATGAGGTTTCCGAATTTACAGGTTAGTGTTGACAGCGACATGTGATATGTAACCTTAAGTATTACCGAGGTGATGAGGTATGCTTGTTTACTGGTTAGTGCTGATGGTTATGTTGGGTATGCAACCATTCAGAGACAGCAAGAACTGACTCATGTAAAGGGTGGGGAGGGAGGGGTGGGGTGGTGCTGTAGCTAACTGGTTAGTGCTGGGAGTGGGGTACGGTATGTAGCATTCATATACATCACTCAGTTTATTAACCTATTCTTATTTACTGGTTAGTGCTGGTGGTTATGCACTGACTCATGTGAGAGGGGGGGGTGGGTGCTAGCTAACTGGTTAGTGCTGGAAGTGGGGTACGGTATGTATCATTCATATACATCACTCAGGTTATTAACGTATGCTTATTTACTGGTTAGTGGTGGTGGTAATGCACAGACTCATGTGAGAGGGGGGGTGGGTGCTAGCTTACTGGTTAGTGCTGGTAGTGGGGTACGGTATGTATCATCCATAAATATCACTCAGGTTAGTACCTTATGCTTATTTACTGGTTAGTGCAAGTGGTTATGCACTGACTCATGTGACGGGGGGGGGGGGTGCTAGCTGACTGGTTAGTGCTGGAAGTGGGGCACGGTATGTAGCATTCATATACATCACTCAGTTCATAAACTCATGCTTATTTACTGGTTAGTGCAAGTGGTTATGCACTGACTCATGTGGCGGAGCGGGGGCGGGGCACTAGCTTACTGGTTAGTGCTGGGAGTGCATGAGGTACGGTATTTATCATTCATACACATCACTCAGGTTATTAACTTATGCTTACTTACTGGTTAGTGCTGTTGGTTATACACTGATTCATGTGACTGGGGGTGTTAGCTGACTGGTTAGTGCTGGGAGTGGGGTACGGTATGTATCATTCATATTCATCACTCAGTGGGGGGAGGGGTGTTATTTACTAGTTAGAGCTGGTAGTGTTGTACGGTAGCCTATATGTAGCCTATAACTATTTAATATTTTAAAAATACATGTCACCTGTAACTATAGGTATGCTAGTATGATGGTTAGTACTGACAATGAGATATGCAACCTTATGCAACCCACTGGTTGGTGATCATGACCTTAACCTTGATGTGGTGAGACCTGGCTTTAAAAGACTATATCGCTATATTCACGTGTTATTCATATACCCTTTACCCCCGGGGCGCTTTTGTAGACGGCCGACTCATGGCGTGCTCTACTACCTGGGTGATGGCTCCATACACACCTTTACAGAGGTGTTATGAATATACAAAATACTGATGTTCAACAATCACATCATGTTTGTTCTTTCGTGGAGGATAAGTCAAGGTGACCATATGTTTTTTTTTCAGAAATTCCGCTGACATTAAATTGATGTTGACGCCAATGTTGACATCAGGAGATAACATCCCCTGCACTCAACAATTTAAGAGACGGGAGGGATTGTGAGATGTCAATGTTTGATAGTGCTTTCAAGAATGGTGATCAAATGTCCACGTTTCCGCAATACATTCTCTAGAAACATTCATCCTTTTTTTATTCAAATTTACAATATTCTGGGCCTTTTACAAATTTGGGAATAATCATTCATGGACAGTACATGAAATCCGGAGAAAATTATGGGGACACTTTTAATCCAGGTACATGTCCATGAAATCCGAAGACTGTCTCTTATAAGTTGTTTAATCAATAAATGATGAAATATCCATTACGGTGGCATAGAAAAGCTGCTTTGAATGATATGTTTGACAACGAAAAATCCCTACATGACAGCATGCATGCAAAGTTGCGATTTCGCCAATGCAAATTTAATACAACGACATTTCTCCATTATTTACACCCAGATCTATCTGGTTGTAAACTACATGAATAAGATGTTCTCAGAACTGTCGCCAAATAGTTAGTTATTTTCATATTTTGCTTTATTTTTTATTTTTTTGGTGAGATTAGCAACGGTTTTCCTCTCCATAGTATTTGTGAGCAGATAATATCATTATTTTCCCACCAAAAGTTGATCAATATTTAACTTCACAATTCTGATAATAGTGTTTGGCTTCATTCATTCCCCTCCACCCCCCCCCCCCCAACCCCCTATCACCTCTTTGAGCTATCCCACTCTATTCTTAAGTAGCATAATCAAGAAGAAATTTGGACATGTAAAACGTGGGCGTCGCGTCTGAATGGGTATGTGTCCAGAGTACAGAATGGCTTTATTGTCGGCTTGTCACGAGCTACTAACAAGTTGCTCAAAATCATAGAAGCTGAGAAACGACGTTCAACCTAATATAATTAAATACTGCTAAGCAAATTCCCCGGTTAATTGGTATTATGTAAACAAGCGACGCAAAAAGTTGACGCTATTAAGGTGCCAAAAGCACCCTACGGGGCAACAACGCCAGGCCTGTTTGCGTGGGCAAACTATACAGCTGCTGAAAGTGAGGCAGAATTATGTAAAATAAAATGAGACTCAAAGTGCAAAAACGTTTAAAAGATAAGTCATGCTAGCGGTTAACTGAAATGTTGGTGTAAGGTAACGCACTCAGGCCCTATACGATGATATTACAAAAGGTATACATGCATGATCAAAAGATACAGCGAGGGAGGCAACTTCGTCATCATAAAAATGTCGCCTCTCACTTCTTCATTTATTTATATCTTTTACTTAAATGTAGTTTTACAATGTAGCATACGCTATATAGTTCAATCATTAATGTTATGCACCGGGATATAACAAAAACCGAACACAAGATTAATAAATAAAACTTAAGCACACACACATACATACACACATTCAAGTGACTCGACCTTTCAAAACAAACGACACGATCATACACTAACAACATACCCTAAATATACCCACAGACCAACTAAACTGATATTAAAGACAGTATCAACAACGCTATTAAGACGAACTCTTTAGAACGGGCCAATAAATAATATCTTTGAGGTGAATAAATTGTGAAGGAATCAATATCATCTTATCATGCGGATATCGCTCGGGTAAAGACAAGGATACTATTTTTAGGATGTTAGCCTGAGGGACTAAATTGTTGGGGTGGTTGAACATTAGCGGGCTGTGGCGACCCCGTTATTATGTTTTAAAGAAACAACATATTTATAGTTGTCGTTGCAATGTATATATACTAACAGTCATCTAGTTATACGAAAGATGTCTGCGTGACCATATGACTTCCAACCAGCTGTGAAGGATGTTACATATTCCATGTCGGATATGATGAATCTATTAAATTACTTAAATATATCCAGACCAGGCCATAAGGATTTATAAATATTATTAACAAAATATGATTTTATAAAAAACTTGGTAAAAACATGTCAACTTTGTTGGCTAGTTTTGTATTCAGCCAATGGGGAAGTATTTGACTTTCATGCATGTAGATATGCTGTTTGGAAAACCTCATCACCTGAATGAAAAAGTATTCAATTGTTGCCATTTACAAAATGACCCATGACTAAAATAAGACTGTACCTTTGTTTTGTCTCTTGATCGGTGATTGACACGTGTAGAAGAAGTAAGAGAGGTAATAATACTTGCGATGAGATGTTCTTGATTCTCTACAACTGATTATATTTGTCAACAAATATCCAAACATTTGAACCGCGATTCTTCCATTTATGGACAAATCTTAACAAGTCAATGTTTGTGAAAGAACAAAACAATAATTATTCCTATTTGAAGTTATGATAATTCATTTGAGATAGTCTTTTACCGTCTGTTTCAGTGGCATTATTTTACACCCGACCTCTTTCTTCTTGTATCGGGTGTGTCGTACCTCATGATTTGAGTGCATGATGAACATATGCGTTCAGCCTTATGTTTGCGTGTGTGTGTTAAATTCACGAACAATGTCTAAAGTGAACTATCAGGACCCGTCGATGCTTGGCGCACAAAACACACACGCGCATTAAGAACATTTACTGAAAGTGCATTCATGCATATGCAGGCTACATATCTACGCCTAACATTGACATGTTTTCTCAGTATAGGGTAGGGTGGTGGTAAAATATGAGAAAGAACTACCAATGAGATAATAACTAATGACATTGTGGGAGGAATGGGACTGGGTTAAGGGAACGGGGTTATTCCCTAAAGTCATTTCCGACCATATAAAAACCCGATAAATATTTCTATGTTTGCTGGATTTTACAATGTGACATACAAACACAATTTCCTTATTTAAAAAAATCAAGAATAAGTTTCTTTGTTAAGTTCCCTCTTTGAGAACGGATTTGACAGTCTATAATGGCGTTTCAATTTTTTTTCTGAACTTTGAGTACAGATTTTCTATAATTTATGGTTGCAGGATGCATACAGTAACTTTAATATGCAGGCATTTACAACGACAATCGTTGCATGGAACGCCATTTACATATGCGCAGTCAGTACAGTAACGTTGACGCTTCTGTTTTACTCCAAGAGTTAATCTTTTTTTCCTCTAAAGCGCCGAACTGTCGGTAAGATACCATGCATGTTGGGTCTTATTGTATTATATTCATTAGTTTCTCTGTTAAACGAGACGTTGCTTTTATTAATGAAACGATTCATATATATGCGCAATCGACGCTTTGCACATGTTGCCAGATATCAGCGAATTGAAACAGTATGCCAATTAGGTACTTTCCCTGTAAAAGTGTGTCTTCTCCATAGGTTACACGTAAATGGAATAGATAAATAAAGCAAAAATTTACATATACAGGTGCTGTGCAGACGTTAGAGGCTTGGGGTTGCCACAGCGACAATAATCCTATAAGAAAAAATGATACGACATTCGTATGCTTAGGTTCTATACTTAGATATATATACTACGTCTTTTTACTAGCCAGGCCTAGACACATTGTATATGTTCTTTAGAAAGCCTTACTGCTCAATTGTTTCAGAAACACATATCAACATGCTATCAGTAGTGTTCTTATAGAGTAACAGTAAATCAAGTGAAGGAAATATATTTTTTTATCTATAACAAATATTATGCATGGTTCTTGTTATGCTCATAAAACATTGGTTTCATGACCACTACGGAACAAATTTGAATAGCACAGCTGTACGTTCCACCCCCCCACTCCCCTCCCACCCCCCCCCCCCGGAATATGTCCAGCCTTCATATGACGACAAACTATAGGATAAACAAATGCATTATACAATAGTCAATCATTTTATGCAGCATGAAACGCTAGTAGTGCAGTACGGTGTCGTGCATGCGGTACCTAAACATACAAACACACACTAATAGGATTAGGTTCCCTACAGTTTAATGTGCTTTGACTATAAATATAGTGCAACGTATCTCTTGAAAGAAAATAATCATATTATATCATTGTCGTTTTCAGATTAAATTCAATCGTGTGCAGAGTTTAAATGACGTCATAATGTTTAAAATTCCAGTCGATTTCGCTCATCAGACAAATAACAACGACAGAGCTATATATATACGGAAGGCAATTGCACTGCGTTAAAGCGAAATGTATAAAACAGCTACATCGCTGCTCTTACTACGTATAATGTATGGATATTTTTATTCTATGTATATTGGCAGACCAAGCGAAATGAGAATCATGTTTAATAGTTTCAGTGTTGAGAATTAAAAAAAAAAAAAGGGAAAATCTCTGACAATTGATTGGTATTATCTGGAGGCAGACATTGTGAACTAATGCTTAATGGACAGATCACAAATTGAACATTTTGATTCGTTCTTTCCAAGTAGAAGGACATACGAATGACAAGCCACATACAGAATTTTCAACTTCTTTACAATCGTTATAATGCAGCGCTTTTGAAATATTCCTAAAAGACTTCAGTATAATGGACTTCTATATTTCGCATTACCGTATCTCAGAAATGCTACACAGAAACACGTGCATTGATTTCTAGGCTAATCAAAAGATGCCACGACGACGACGCGTACAATACGAGATCTCTATTATAGATATGTAATAATGCAAAATTAGAGCAAAAGCCTTAGCAATGCCGGATCGAGTTCATTTGCAAAAAAATATAGAGGGAGAAATAGTCTCCGCATGACATCTATCTGGAGATGATTTCGTCAATTAAGAATTTTCATTCAAAAAGAGGTATAAGAAACAAACAATCCCAAGGGAGCATGAGTCTATTTGAGATTAGTCTACATTTAATTTACAGTGGTTAGGCTAAGTATCTGTCCTAAGCTTCTCATGATAGGATGATTACATTGTAAGTCTTGTACCAACAATAAAACTCATACAGACTGTAATGGAGAACATATATGTATTTATGGATATATATAATGTATATCTATATGCGTTGTGTTTACTGGTATTATCAATCTATTACAAACTTTACCCAAAAGGCATTAAAGAAGAGCCTATAGTAATTGCTAAGTCATCGACATGTTACCAAAATTTGTGTTTTAGTTCCATGAATAATGAAGAGGAAAGCCGGCCAAAATTGATAAGATTGTGACTACTTAGCGAGGTGTGATTGCGTTATTACATCTCGATTAGTCTAGACCCAACGGGTATGTACATTCTGAAGAAAATACCATCGACTGCTTCAGAATCCCTTGGGCGGGAATTAACTGAAATGAATTGAGTTAGAAGAGGTGGATGATACAAAAAGCACAAAGAACAAAAGAATACCTCATGGACGGCGAACTAACATCTCAAGAAGAAGGACAACATTTGCCCTTAAGCAGCAAATAATGTGCTCAACCTGTCTTATAAGAGAAGTACTCTATCACGTCACCAAATGTTATGAAAACATCCTTTTGTTGGAAAGTGTATTGCTGAACGATCAACCGTATAGACATTCTTTCATGATATGAGGTTAAGGCACTACATAGTTAGTTAGGTCTCTTGAGCTACACGACCAAATATGCATGTCGATTTATTTGAAATTTAAATTTCAAATGAACAGTGTGTTTTGTTTTCAGAATAAGTAAATGGTTTCGATCGATCGATCACTCGATCTGTCGATTCTGTTTTTACGACTCGTAACATTTTACAACTGTTTTCAAGCATATGACTTGCTAAGTATACAGGTAAAGGTGAGAATTTAATCGCTCGGGGTCAGATAGTAGGTGTATCAAGATACGTGTTTTGAATTATCTGCATGGGTCGTCTCTTGAGATGCAGAAATGTTTTGTGACTGTACTTTAGGGTTTACTGTATATATGCTGTTTCAAAAGGCAACTATCAACATAGATGATAAACGTGCCAGGCAGAGTAAGTCACAGCTAGTATATCCATGACACACGCATAGATTTTGTTTTTCTCTTTCTTACCGAGAAAGGTGTAACGTTTTGTGCATGTGCACACACACACAAGTTAACATATATGCTAATGGGAAGTTGCGTAGGTGTTACAATTGATTAAATATAGCCATTTGTAATTCGCATATATAATATCATGTAGTATCGGATTATAGTTTGCAACATTTGACTTAACTGATGTGACCAAACGTCTGGTTTGTGGGTAAATACAGAAGGGCACGTTTTTAGCATACCGATTCTCGTCACAGTATAAATTAGTACGAACTGAGCTATCGTATTGATATTACAATAATTACATAAAATAATACCTTAAAAAAGTAGATTCCCTGTGAACATGGGTGTGGATAAATTACAAACCCAGGGATGTGCCCAGGATTTCCTGATTGCCGGGTATACTGATCGCCGTCCTGGGGGAGGGGTCTAAGGGGGAGGGGTGAATTTTTTCGATTTTTGAAGGTGCTCAGATGCCAAATGCTGGCACTTGTGTAGCTTTTTAAGCACATACACAAGTACTAGTTTTGCTAACAATTTATATTTTTAATTTTTTTTTAGTGAAATATATAACGTACCTGGTAAAAGTTATTAGTTTGTTACAAGGGACCGATTGAGAGCCGTAAGTTATGTTTCTCGCATGCGTAACTGATGCAGTATTAGTCAGTATGATTTTGGCATTTATGTTGAATATATTGTTAGGAATGTCGGGATTTTAGATGAAAATAGTGCTGGGCGGGATTCACGAATTTTAAGACAGTGCTGGGCGGTAATTCTTAGTGCTGGGCGGGGCCGCACAGTGCCGCCCAGCGTGGGCACATCCCTGTAAACCTATTGATGAACATAACCTATTGATGAATGAAAGCTTAGCCTACATAAGATCCAGAGCGGTGTTGTATAACTGCCAGGTATTTGACAATAATATTATATTTTGGAGATCATAATATAGTTTGGAAGAATATTGAACTTATCTCTGGCGGGGTTGCATTATATGCAATACATAAGAGATGTGTATAAGCTTAACCGAGTTATATTAGTAAAAAAAAAGTATGACTGCCAGTTCTTGTACTCAACAAACAAAATATCATTTATATTACAGTTCACTTATTTTAGAAACTGTTTGCCAAAAGAGTAACATAAGTGCATGATCGAAATAATATAGCTTACATCTAATTATTATAAGTCACACACCTCTCTGAAACTTTCTTTTCCTTCACATTGAAGCACATTGTATCTATAACACCTGTATGCACCCCTGTACCTAGACCTGACATAAAAGGGTGATACTGTGTACGGTAGCTCGGTAATGCCATAGCGGTTACATGACTAAGACATCATATAAAATAATCTATGTATATGGTACTTTGCATAACAGTAAATTCATGGAATATACCACAATATTACAACGATGATAATTCTCATTCAGTCAGATATATCGATAAGGCTAAATTAATTGAACAGATGCTTTAAATGTGATTCTCATTAAGAAAGCCGAATTTTTGTTTTCTTATGTAGTTTCACATTTTGGAAAGAAATTTGAGGCACTTTCCAGATGATTAATCCAGCGTATCGCGTGCGACTATTTTTATTATTTAAGAACGTAAGGTGGCGTATACGACAATGCAACTAACACGCTGAGCGACCACGCGTTGTCCTTTTCAGAATTAGTTACTATCTAACAAGATATGACTTATACATTATTCTGCAGGAAAATTTAACGTATGGCGATCAAAGAACATTTACAAACAAAATGTTGCTGGTCTCACCTTTCTCTTTGTATCCAGAAATCGGCTTGCAGTTAAGAATCAGTTCAAAATTAACAAGTCTGTGTTTGTAACAACTTTAAACAGTGAACGCGATTTCGCTCGAAAATGATCCCTTGGAAGCCGTGTACAAAACTTCAAGACTTAAGGAGTTTACCGAAGCGTTGAACATTTTCTACTATGAAGAAGTTTATTTGCTAAACTAGATTTGAGAATAGAACAAAAACAAACACAACCTAATTTTTTCTGTGCTGATGATTATATATAATACAACCATTTTGGCACTGCGTAAAGTAAGATAGTTAACTTGTAATGATATTTGACCGACTTTCGTGATTGCTTGGATACACGATCAAAATAAAGGTGTCAGATCAATATGTGATCACCTCATCTGAAATTACACACGGATATTCTGGAAATGCGCATGCGTGAACTGTAATTTGTGGAAAATTGATCAATTCTGTTTGGGATTTAGTTGAAGCGAGTAAGGGGGTCAACAGTGGGGTTTCTTATAGTAAGGGTCATTTGACCTCATACATTTGACCTATCAGACATGATCGGTCAGAGAAGCAGAACATCGCTTTTACGGGTTCCTATACACACGACATTATAAGTAACATCGGCTTAATTGTGGGAGCTTTTCGGCTCACATTCACTCATCCACGGTCAATAAATAGCTATTACCGATTTGCTATAGGCAATTACAGTGATTACGTCATCTATCATTCATTCAACAAATCGTACCAATTTGACCTTTGACCCTTATGAAATATTATTTTCTTATTTTCTCTATATTCCTGAGAAATGGGAAAAGGGATTTGAACATTTTAAAATGCGAGGTCGATTACATGTCATCGGTTTGTTTTGAGACTTACAGTGTCTCAATTCTCATCTGGCATATTGTAAGAGGGCTTCTCCGTAAATATACATATTACATTGCAACTGGTAAAGACTGTGGGAAGGTCTCTTCAAAATTGACCATTCAAGTACAATGAGTCAAATTTCTATTAACATTCTTTGTAAAATGTAACACACTGTTAGCTGTAGGAGTGAAGTACAGTCTTCATTATTCTTAAACTCTTTGTTGTTTAAGTTCAATTATACTCTCGTGTTGATGGTACCTGTTTTGTTTCACCGTTTTGGTACATTGAAGCACCAAACAGTCGCGCATATATTTAATGGATGCGGTATATTACATCATTGGCTGGGATACATGTAGCCGCAAAAGTGACAGAGCCCTAGTGTGAGGGGAGGGGAGGGGGGGGGGAATCTCTGGAATCTGCAACATTTTCAGATATGTCATGTCCTCCCGTAGCAAAATACATCTATTTCGCAGATTAAAGTGTGTAAAGGATTATTAGGGCCTACTGCTTGGAAACAACCGCGACTTGCGTGTCTATAGTATATGTGGAAATATTCGTTTGTTTAACACCTGCAGTAATCGGATTGTTGAAATGTAACCATGCATGTAGAACAATTCTCGGGCGGCCTTGGCAGGTAAACTACTTTATCTTATACCTAATTGGTGGGTTTGTTTCACCTAGAGAGAGGGTCTCGTACACTCTTTAATCGTATTGCCAATTAGATTAGTAACACAACTATACATCATCACACGTAAGGGGCCAACAGGATAATAAAAAAACGAAAATGTAACACAATCAGAAATAAATACTGCGATGTTAGTATTAGGTATATATTGAATGTACAATATGTAAACGTTATTTACGCCATGCCGTGCGTGCAAATAATCTGGCATACATATAGACTACAGGTTTTGCCTTCGAAATTGCTACAGTCAGCGTATTATCAAGCGTGTAAAAACATATAATATCTCGGTATCATTTCAAATGATATCAGTATACACAATTGCAATAACATATCACCTCACCAGGATTTTTCCAATCTTGTTTTTTTTCCCCCCTTCTCTCCGCATGAATTGCGAGCAAAATGTCATGTCACAAACCAGAAGACTGCCTTTTAAGTAAAACTCGCAAATTGTACTAAATTTCGATGTTAAATAATTAACAGAAAAAACACACAATCACCAGACCTTATTCATTTTTTTCTTTTTCAAATGGTAGTCGATCATTACATCCTCTTACAAACGTTCCACGTGATGACGAAATCAATTGGGCATGCTACAATTATAGCTAAGTAACAGAACATACGTTGACTTAAATGTGTGGGAACAAGTTGCAAGCTGCAATATTTATCATAGTGTAAATTGACCGGCCTCATACTAACTAAAATAGATATTATATTGGCCCTCTTTATTGACCAGTTAATAACTGCAGCTTAATCCAATACTGAGAGCATTGAGTTCCCATACATTTAAAGGTTATGTCTTGTTTCAAGAAGAGGGATTTTTAAAGTAAGCATAGCTCTACACTATGACGGGGTAATTATCTCTTCAATTACCCATTGAGTGAATGAAAAATGTTTTCCATGTTCGTCTAAAGATATGCTTATCTTTTCGAATTCAAATTAAACGACTCATTGATACACCTTTTCTGTTAGCTTTTGTCTCACATTTCGCTCTCAAATTAGATTCTTTCATTTTCCATATATGCATAACCCTAAAATAAAGGACTTTTGGATCTTAACCTTAATTCTTGCGTCACAAGTTGTTTCGTCGACCATGAGTATAGTTCCACACCTCTTATAGTCTCATTTAATTATGCTTTAAGGGTTTGCCACCGGCGGTGTCAAGGAATTAAAATAGATCTACCAAAAATAGGAACGCATGATGGCTACTATCATCTTTATTTTACGTCAATCGATATGAATAATTGTGTTCTACCATTACAGGGACACGAAACAGCTTGAGCATAGAAATATTTTGTCTGAAATTTATCATTATAATCCAAAAGTTATACAAAAAATGTTCACACTTCTTCTTAAGATATATGTATCTATAT
>JAIPMN010001899.1:0-29689 GCA_020650975.1 Apostichopus californicus | reverse complement strand
ATTTTAATGATGTAATTATTTCAGGATTTTGTTTTTTAATATTTATCATGGTAGTGACTTGCTACGATTAATAAATCTGTGATCTATTATATATCAGTCCAATATACAGCGGGGTAGCATTGTTTAAATTAACCCATTGAACTGGAAAGCAGATAAGATTTCACAAATGGCAAATGGTGTACCACCATCTGTTGGCATTCCATGGATGTACTTTAAGATATATCTTCTTCATCAGTGCATATATGAGATAAGTATTGGCATATGTTGCCAAACCTGCTTGTTCTCCTACTTGCATGTAACATGTACTGGATCTATTTACACATACGCAGGCAATTTGGTAATTTAGTATAGTATACTAGTGCGAGATTAAGTACTCATACTTACCCTTAGATCCTTGTACTCATACTGATACTACAGGGAATTCTGCTTGTACTGTACTCATACATATAATGCTGTATTCATACTCACCCTTAGATCCTTGTACTCATACTCATACTGCAGGGAATTCTGCTTGTATTGTACTCATACATATGATGTTATATTCATACTCACTCCTAGATCCTTGTACTCATACTCATACTACAGGGAATTCCACTTGTACTCATACATATGCTGCTTTACTCATACCCATACATAGGCTCTTGTACTCATACTACCGGGACTTCCATAGTTCTGGTTTAAGGGCATGAAAGTACAGTTAATATCCAACCGGCATTTGTAATATTTAATCATATGAAAAAATCTAATACATTTGCTTCAGAAGACAGATTGTTATTACTCCAAATAACAGGAGGAATATGACCAAAAGGAACCCTGGCAAAAAGAAAAAAAAAAAAAGGCAAAAATAATGAAAATAGGAAATAGTATGAAAACAGTAGTTTGTTGTTAGAGTTCTCTATTTTATCACTCGTTGGGAAAACACCTGTGATCAGTGTTAACCTCAACAATCTTATCCGTGAACATCATTTCTCGTATACATTTCATTTGTACATTTTTAGATTAAAGCCAAATTGGAATTCATTTAAGCTTAATAAAGCAGACATGTTCAAGCTATTGTAGTGTTTCCACTGGCAACTTTAACTGTTAAAAGCAGTTTGTAAGTATAAATGTTGACAAAACATAGCAGTCTTATTCCGTAATTAATGGACTGTATTAAGTTACAAGCCATTTAGGCTTTCCCTACATATACATGTCACAACTTCACATCATAAAATAACTGCTCTACAGGCCAATTTCTCAAACAGTATGCATTTGCAATGAAGCAGCAAAATCTTAAAAGAAAATAAGGAAAGGGAGCCCTCTATTAAATGGTGCCCAAAGTTCTACATCAATTTAGCATTTTGCAAGTCTGCCCTCATTTTGGTTTCAATCTGAGCCGTTCAACTGTTTTGCAGGCTTCTGACATTTAAAGCAAGTGATGTGTTGGTTGGTTTATTTCATTTTCATTGATTTTGAGATACAAAAGCCATTTGCTAAATGTATTAGCATTTAGTTACAGAGCCATGTAAATCATAATTGTTAACATTGGTAAGCTTACCAGTTTTAATTTGATAATTTACTTCGCCCCTCTCTTACCTGTCTCCCATTCCACATCTGCACTTTTCCATCTACCTAAACTACACATTGGAACGTTTCAGCACTGCGCCCTCGCTCCCTGGGCACCACCCACTTACACCTCCTTCCGAATCTACCACCCAGGAAGAAAATTGCACATTTTGTGAGCAAGATTTGCTTAGCAATTTTTGACTGTTTTTTACAAGTTTCGGGAACCACATCTTGGATCGTCGGACACAGAAACACTTTTCCAGTCACTTTCAACAAGTACCCTATAAGTATCCTTTCGTTTTCAAAGTATTTTTCACATACGTTGTTCTCCCTCTCTGTCCGTTTTTGTCCGTATACCTGTTATATGTATGTTTGTACAGGTACCGGTTGCACGACACCTACTGTACATGGTAGGTGTTGCAAACTCCGACCATTACTCGGTTGAGGCTTGGTCTTCAAGCCCCCACCGCTAGTTAGTGGTCTTTCTTGAACTACGCCCTTTTTTGGGCGACAATGTAACACCTATCCGAATGAGAACAAAATGCACACTTACTTGAAAAATTTCCACTTGATATAAGGTTGACTGACTAACCTTTTGAACAGTTAACCCCCTGCCCCTACCCTCCCGGCCCCTCCCTCACCCCAGAGCTCCTCCAGAATTTGATCATACATGGTGGTCTTTGAAGTCATCAAGGTAGTAAATTATGTTTTAACTTTCCTGTGATAATTTATTCATGATTTACCCTTGAAAATATTTGGACTATTTGTTACTTTCAATGCTTGTTCTGTAGTTAGAAGTTCATTGTATTGCAGCCTTTTGTAGAAACGTTATTTTTCTCTGTGGACAGAATTGATTTGGATTTTACGAAGAAAAGGAAAAAAAGGAAGAAATTTCAGTTCAATGGCTATGATATTTTGTCACAGTTTAATACTGCTGTTGCCAGATGCAATTTTCAAAATATCACCAAATGTGAAAAAAAAAAGAAATCTTCGTCACACAAAATGCCAAGGAGGGTATAGTTTTGACAATAAGGCCGGAAATTACAGCAAATTATGATAAACAATCGACTTGAGCCACAGAAATATCCTGTTAGTTTCGAAAGAAACATTTCAGAATATGTCTTGTCTTGCAAGATCAAAAAAATAAAAATAAAAAAAATAAATAAAAAACTGGACTACCATAACTAAACTGGACTAAACTAAACTAAAACAATTTAGCAAAATGTTTGTATCATGTTTTGTGACTTCCACAGCCCTCTTTGTTTAACCTGCCTTTCTGATCATTAATTGACTAAAAATTGTAATAAATTGATCACTGTGATAACGTTTGGTTACAGATTGATTGTTCTTAGAGCTGCTGTTGGTTTTGAAATGTTATACAGATGTACTGCATGTGACTGAAACTGACGGCCTCTTTCGACTTGACTGGATGTCTTAAAATAAAGCTTCTGTGAATTTTCTCTCTCGCTGACACTTTTTCCTAGCTTTTCTTTATTGAAGAGGGGCTAGCTAAAGGCAAAACTTTTCCAAAATAGCAAATTGTCGCCGGGTTTATTTATGAAATGTCAGGAAAGTGTGAATTAGAAATAAGAGTTTCAATATACACATCTATAATGGTTACCGCGCTTACAGAAACATCTGCCATTATCTCCATGGTAACAGACTTTAGGTTAGATACATGTGCTGGGATTTTCATGCGAGTCTTAAATGTATTTTTATCTCAACAATACACTCCATTAGAACAGACTGGGAAAAAAAATTGGGTTTAACATATTCTGTGAATCTTTTAAATAAAAATATGCTCTTTCAAATGGAAGATATAATTCTGTTATAAGCCAGTAAGTTTTTTTTTTGTGGTTGTTATAGAAATTCACTGGTTGTCAAGGCAGTACTACCAGCTGAAAAAAGGTAATCAAGAAATTCTAAATTTTGTGTTTACATTTTATGTAGCAGTTATGAAGAATCTGAATTTTATCTCTTCATAAAAATCTGTCTTCAAAACTCATAAAATACAACTTTGAACAGCATTTTGTAATAAACTGGATAAATTACCTCCCTAAAAATATCCTATTCCTGAGATGAATGTACAATAATAGGTAGGATCCTCCCTCACGTTTATTCATCTGTCTGCAATATTGATGTACACTATATATGTAGATAGCTAGTACAACTGCAAGGAACTCTTTTTGAAGTAATTCCTTCTGCATTTTCAAACCAGTTTAAACCTTTTCATTCAAACAGTATTATTTGATCGGTAATTTCCTCATATTTATATGTTAGTAGGACAAAACATTGGTCACATGATCTCAAATCTGTAAAATACTTTTACAGTCATCTACAGAGTAATTAATTTTAATATTGTCTTTAAAATAAAGGTTGCATGTGAAACACAACTTCAATGGAGTAGATAGTTCATCAGGGGTTAGGTTAAATCTTTACATAGGAATAATGTGTCTCTCTGACCATTGAGTAATTTTAATAACGACATGCACCCTGCTGCTTTATTTTGATTCGTCAAGCAATTCCATCCTTGGATGTACAGTTAGTATTTTGTAAATAATCTATATTTACATCGGAAACTCTGAAATAGTCTCCTATTTGCTTCATCTTTCTCATTCCTTACCATAAGCACTCCCATCTACGTAGCTAGCCGTAGTAGCTTACAAAACAATTTTCTGGCTGGAAATTGAGTTATACCCTGGTCGCCAAAGGTTAAAAATCTCACCACCTCTTCGTCGCTCTGGGGCCTACGATAAATAGTCATTGTGTACATTTGCAAATTCCAATTAGTTTTATTGGTTTTTTGTTGTTTTTTGCAGATGTGGAAACCTTTTCTCATGATTGACTTGCTAATTTATGCAGCTATATAGTTTTCACATTTGAAATATGTTACAGAGGATCAAGTAATTTTATGAAAGTAACCAGTAGCTGTAAGAGCTAGAAGCTAGAATGACTTATTCTACAATCTAGCTATAGGGTAATGAAGGGTCTGTCCTGTAGTATGCATGACACTAAAGGCACCTGTCTCGTAAGACAGTAACATATATTGCCACACTTCACTGACGGATACATTCAGTCATAATTTCGCTGAGTGTGTTCTGCTATAATCATGTGTCACCATTGTGTATTCTACCGTGGGCTGGAGGCATCAAGCCATAAACTTGAAAATGTTTTTCATAATTCATCACTTTGGCAGCTCAGAATTGTCCACCGTTGTCAAAATGAGTGTAAAGTAACATGGTCGGTAAAGTAGGTTCCTGATATAGGGCCAGGGACGTGGTTGGGCGGGGGAGGGGGTGGGGGTCTGGAGAGTAGAACCCATCAGTCAAAGATTAGGCAGACATGATAATAATTTATGTGCTGTATAAATGTTGTGAGGGTTGAGTTGTGAGCCTCACAAGTAGTGCAAAATAAAGATCCCCAACATATAAAAAAATACTAGATGAGAAAAATGAGATTTTTTTTCTTGTGATCAAACCTTGATTGATTTATTTCTATCTTTGTTAACTATTACTAAAAAAAGCAAACATTTCCAACATTTTCATCCCTTTATTAAAATGTCATCTTCATTTGGCCTCCAAGTAAAACCTGTACAACCTCTATTTGCTCATGATCTGGATACGATAAGGAGTGACATCTGCTCTGCATGGACAGATATTTATTACTGTTCACCCTGAATCCTTTGTTTAAAAGCTGATCTTTAGTGAGAGGTTTATATCTGACTTTTATTTTCCATCAGTTTGTGGCTATAAAAGTCAGGTGGAACTGACGTATCCGGACGAATTCCGTAAGAAATTTTTCCAATACGAAAAAAACATGTGTAGACACTTTGGATGGTTGAATGAGAAGGAAGGGCAACGACCAGGGGAGCCGGTCGTTGAGGGTGCACAGTGTTAAAAGATTACCAGGGCGTATTAGACACGGTAGAATGAGGTGCTAAGGTTGTGAGGAGACAGGTAAGCTTGTCACTCGTAAATATCTAAACAGTAAGTTTTATGACTTACGAATCATAACGCAACCAAAGAACTTCAGGAATTCTCCCCAAATATGCTAGATCGTCAAATTCTAGCCAATTCATATATAGGCATTTTAACTTCAGTACATACAGTACAGTACTGATAGTTCTTGACCTTCCTCAAATTATTGCAAAATTTAGGTTCAATTTTTTTAAGAACGATCACCAAGTAAAACAAAAATCTAAATTTTTTTTTTTTTTTAAGAAAATTATTAGTTACACCATTTCATACATAGAAATGTGTCGGAATATTGGGGTAGTCAGAATTTAGATTTTTGTTTTACTTGGTGATCGTTCTTAAAAAACTTGAACCTAAATTGTATGTATGTAAGTAAGACAGTCAAAAATGGCCTGGTAAACTTTCCAAACTGTCAGAAGTGAGTGGCTCTTATGTAGAAGTGAGATTCGGAAGTTATCAAGTATGCCTATACTTCAGGTTTAATACACTGTAATTCCATGAAGAAATTCTGCAAATTTGCATTAAGTTCCCCTGCTCTCCCTACCCCCGTCCCATAACTTCAACACTAGCAGGATTCTATTACTCTGTGATTTTACTTACAGTTTTTGAATAAAATGTGATGTGTGACAGCCAACTCTGTTGTTCTATCCACACTGCTAGAAGTGAGTGGCTATGCATGTACAAGTGAGATTTGCAACTTATCTCCAGTTTTAATACACTATAACGCAAGTTCAGAACTTTGAAAAATCTGCATCTTCCACCCCCCCCCCCATTCCCCCAATTCATATTCATATTCATGTGTTCCTTTCAAACACTGCCTGTTTATCTTACATCCATGCTGCACTGGCAGTACATTACATACAGTTGAAGCACTCCGTTTGCGAACCCTGTGCACATCCAATGTTCAGAGCATCGATATCTCTATTAAATTAAAACATCGTAACCATATTCCCCTAACATTCACATTCCCCTATCTAATTATCATTCTGCATTCCGTACGCACACTTTGACTTGAATTAAGTTCTGTACTTTCTCTCGCCGAAAGATAATTAAGTTTTAAAAGTCGAATTAGTTGACAGCAGTTAATTAGTCTGTCTCGATGACAGTTATATACTGCAGTCTGCACAGATATTTAAATTAGGCTAGGCCTGTAGCTACATCTGATGGAAATGTGTGGTAGGATATGCCTTTTTTGAGAATAAAGGTCATCACTATTGGCCCCAAATATGCTACATAGTCAATTAATGGTCACTCATGCTCCAACATCAACAAGCATCCTCAAATTTTGTACCAGACCCTTGACAAAGGTAGAAAAATTACATTATGGGAAGAATGAAAAGATGAGAAAGTTTAAGATTCACATTATCAACCCTCAAAGAAAGCCTAGAAAATGTCATGATTTACTTTGCTCCTCGCTTACCTGTCTCCCCACAACCTTAGCACCCTTGTTCTACCGTGCCTAGAATGAACTGGTAACCTTTTATGTTTTCCCTGTTTTGTCATTCATGTAATAATTGCTTCAGTTATATATGGATGAATAAATAATAGTTTTGGGTGTAATATTAGAAGGTTCTACTATTAGAAAGGAAAAATCTTTTGTGACAGAAAATTGACCTGCAGGCTGCACATATTTTTCCATGGGTCAAACTTTGCCCCACCCACCTTCCAAACTGCTGAGTTTATATGATGCCACTGAAAAACTGAATGACCCACTTGTCAGATTGACTAGAAGGTGTTAAAATGCCAGAGAGATTGTTATCAATTTTAATCAATTGAATCAATGAGTAAAATCAATGAATATAACAACCATGATTTGTAATCAATAGTCAGTAGAAATAATTTGAACCAAACTTTTGAAACATTTCAGATCATGTGTGAGTTCTTTTTTAATTCATATATTACAAGAGAACTTACATGGTTTGAAGAAGATTTGATAGGTCAAGCAGTGTATGAATATTCATATTTATGCAAAGTTATTGTTCCCTGTGCACTACAAGCATGAACATCAGCGGTATGAAATAGAAACTTATTTTAATCTGACTTCAAAGACAGAAAGTTTGCAAAATTTTGGACGTTTTGAAGGAATATTTAACTAAAGTCCGACCCTGGTTTTCAACCTTCTTTTCTTGTTGAACTCTGTTTTATCTTCCTGATCTTTACAACTCCTTTGAGGAATTAAAATCAAAATTAGGAAAGTTGATTTGTAATTTTTCTTCCCAAAGACCCTCAAATGCCCTAAAGTTGTTTATGGTGTTAGATTGTCTGAGCTGAACTTTAAGAGACTTACCATGTCTTTGATAACTGTGAATCCTGAATTAAATCTAACACACATGTCTTCTCCAGTCTTTCAAATCAAGTCTTAATCATATATCTATATTTGCTTTCAAAATCAGTTGTTAAATGTCCTAATTGCCCAAGCGACATGGCACGCTTTTCAAATTATCTGTGTCGATGGAATTTTGAGGTCAAGCGTAGTTTAGCTGTCGGTGAATTTATGGATCTATAATCCGATTCCATATTTGCACACAGATGTTTCTCACACAAATCACGATGCAGAAGTGTGTATTAACACTTTTTTTAAGACCATAATTATATGTGTTATATGAGACCAGATCTTCACTAGTGAGAGTAGCTATAAATTTTGTTTGTTTGGATGGACATGCATGGTGATATAGTTATATGCAAACAGCATTTGAACAGAGAAGTGAATATACCCTAGCTGATTTTAAGTGAATACATTTTTTAAACTTAACACTGTAATTATAATCATGAAATTAAATACTGAATTGTAAACTCTTCAGTTTTAATTAACTCAGAACAGAGTCAGGTTTGAAAAGTGATCTAAAATTTGAAGTGTCGTTTTTGAACAGTACCTATCTCTTGTACCTTCAGTCCCCCCTTTCCTCATATTAAGTGTTGTTTCTTTTTTGTTGAGAAAGTACACTGACTTGGTGGTGTGCTATCTATAATTACCTGAAAAGATTTCTTATTCCCTCTAAACCTCAAGAGTATTAAAGCCCTCCCAATAGTGCAGCTTGGTGTTTTGTCCGACAGATTTGTGTGGAATATGCAGCCAGCATATCGAAGCTATTCTTAGACCTGAAACCATTTTACCGACCTCTCATTTCAAAAAGCTAGCCGAGCTTGTATTATTGACATCACACCGGTAATTGGGTGGAAAAGAAAGTGACACTAACAATATTCTTTTTTTAATTTTTTTTTTCTACATCTGAAAGAAATTTTTACAACTTTGACAATGCTTGGGATGTTCGATATTTAATCGTCCGTTCTTATTATTAAAACGTCACAAACTTATATTGCCAGTCCTCGTCTGGCTATGCTCGTCTGGTGCGACACGAGAAACATGACGGGTCTGCGGGTTATATTTAGTTTTAATTAAAGTTTCTGGTGAATTAGCTCCAAAGCTATTTTGTATCTTGAATTTGGCAGAAAATGATCTTGTTGTTCTTTAATTGAAGGACTCGAGACGTAGACGGGATTTACTCTGGCATCGCTTCCGTCACCCGTTTGCCAATCATCTGCTTTCCCCCGATGATCTTGTCTTTATTTTTTTATTTCTTGCCTCGGCGGCCGTGGCAACTGTAATTTGATTGGCTGTAAGTGGAGCTGATCCCCATTGCAGGCCTTTACCGGTGCGGCAAGGAATCTCCTTTTTTTCTTTTTTTTTTGTTCAAAGTTTCGTGCATGTAGTAATCTCATAATGAAATCATCCGAGAGGGTAATTAGTATTCATTGAAAGTAACTTTAACATAAGGAAGACGCATTTAAGCCGTCTGGCCGGTGTCGGGCAGACATGTGGGTGTCTGATATCAATGTGTGGCATTTTGCAAATTGGGCGGGAGAGTCCTCTTGTGTTATCCCGGTCGTCAAACACTTTGTCGTACCGCTTACATCTAGCCCGCATCCCAAATTGAATTATAGCTCCTTTGGGAATTGGAGAAAAACACAGGTGGAGGTGTTGATGGTTAAATGAAAGATATTCATCTGATTATGATAAAACGAACAACGTAGGTCACACGGAGATGACGGAGGAGGAGAGAAAGGCCGATGACGATCACCTCCTGGTTTCCATCTCACTTCGTGGCTAATTTCACCAGATATCACTTCCAAGATCTAACACCGGCCTTGACGCATACATAGCCTGATTGGAACTTTCCAGAGAGAAAAGGTAACTCTCGTCTCCTCCTTGTGATACATCTTGGACTGGATCGACTTGGGATTTTGGAATTTTATTGTCTTTACTGTCTGTTAGGATATGATTTACATGAAATCATGAACTGTGACCCTATCTTGATGCCATTTTGAATTGTTGCATCGATTTTATCAGAGGTTTCGAAAGTTGGAGAAGACATCTTTCGGTGATGTTTGCGAAAGTAGCAGAGATGCCTGGAAAGAAACAGTGTAATTTTTCATTTCAGTAAAATCTAACGCTTTCATTCCAATGTGATAATTTTTTATAGGGGTTTTAAAGACACGTTGCTTAGACAGTCATAAACGTTGTAAATGCAAGAATTTCCCCGAACGAACACTTTAATCTAATTTTCATGTTCGAAAAGTCGAGCTGATCAAGTTCAGTCTCGGAAGGGCAAATTGGGTTTGAGTAAGTAATGTCTTACAATCAGAACATACTTCTTAGGTACGACCAGAAACGCCAGCTTATTCTGTGTGAATTAAAATGCCCCTGGTGCGAAGCCGAGAGATATAATTGAATTAATATCCTCAGAATTAGAACATCCCCAACAGCTAAACTACTGTTCCTCTGGCATCATTAAGACCAAGTTAGAATGTCTTTGGATACAGGATTATGTTATATCCACCGACGGAGTCGGTAATTTCTACAAACGTAAGTTCCGACTTATCTTCGGCTGCAACCCGCCAAAGAAAGAATCGAAAAGGTCTCTGTGACAATTTAGACGGAGTTGGTCGGAAAATTTCTTTATTACCTCGCCAAAGTGTCAATTATTCCCCTTCTTTTAGTTGGGGCATTGGAAGTGTTGTTTTATTTCTATATTTATCCAAGCAGCCTCTTTATCGGTAAATGAGAAGTTGGTTGATCAAATTTCTGGAAATATTTTGTCAAAATTAACAGAGTGAGACTTCAAACAGTCAGGAAAGTTGTGGAAGGAGGATCGGTTATTTTCTTTCAAGGTTACAAATTTTGCGGCTTTTCGTCGCGGAAACGAATCTTTGCGGAGAATGAGGCGTCCGCTTTCTTTATTTGACGTGATACCTGGAACCTGCCATCATTTATTTAATTGATGGAACCTCCTCTTCGTTAATTAAAACTTTACATAATTTCTAGCGACGAGTTTTGGCCAGCTGGTTTGAAGGCCACATCTGTATTTTATTATCGTTCGGCAGTAATAAATAAATGTTTTAAGACTGTTGTAGTTACTGCCTTCTCTATTAGCCAGGAATATTTTTTCCCTGTTGACTTTTTCATTTTGTTTCCGTTTACAGAGCAAACGATTTTCAAATCACCATCAGCTCTCTTGAATAGCTCTGTTTCATTTTCGTCATCGGTGTCCGTTATTCCGTTAGTATATCTAGATGTCAGTTTTGAAGTTTGTAAACACACAAAGCCAATTAAGCCAGCAATGTGATGATATCATTAGGAGAACTTATGTGGGTATAAGCGGATCAAGTGACACCATAAATAAAGCAGTAACCGATATACATTTGCCGAGCAAAAAGATTTGCTGGTAGACGGGAAGTTTAGCACGTTTTGTCTCTTCTATTTTTGTACAGTTGTCAGTATTATAAATTAGCTTCCTTTAATCAATTAGAAGTTTTGTGAAAGGATTGGTGCCTGTGAGACGGTTAAAAACGATTTCTTTTGTCAGTAAGGAAAACCTCTCTAAAGAAGTACCGAAGAGCTCTACTTGAGAGTAACAGGTTCATTTTATATGTGAGCACGTTGTCCAGTGTTTCTATTAAAGTTTTTACTGGCCAATACTGAAGCACTTTAACTTCACCCGACTGTAGGACAACCAATCATGTCTGGTTGATTGTCTACGAGAGCAAGACGTCGCAGATACGACTGTACCCTAATCGTGAACTGCGGAAAACAGTCAAAACTTCTTTGGGATATGATTAGACGTTCATTGGTCATGAATCCAACCATTTCATGCCATTATTGATTTTATATCAGCGATAATTGACCTTCAATCTAGTTCTTATCTTTAATACCCGTCATTGCGTTCACCTTAGTTCAGGCATATTTCCTTCTATAGTGTTTCGCGCGGCAAATCCTCCAAACTAACAGTGAGACATAAACAGTTTCATGATATCTGATTTGGACGGTTGATGGTGTCGGAAGTCGTCTCATAAAGTCGAAGAATAGTTGATGATAACCGTCTCTTTGCTGTGCATCTCTGCGATGATTCTGCGTGTCAAGGAAACTATTTAAAGAAAAATACGAATAGTCATTTCTGGGAACTATTTTGGCACTGATTGGCGACAGACATTATATCTGTATCGAAGAATTTGTTGATCGTTGTCCAGTAACTGAATGAAAATGTTGAAAATATTCCACATTATAGTGTATTTAAACCAGTTCTGACCTTGCCTAGATTGGAATACACAGACACACATACATACACGCACACCAACATATATATTTGGGAGTTACAAGAAAATAACTATAACTTTATTCTCAGAAGTCGGTACAGTATGTGTCCCCAAAGATCTCATGATTGATGTTACATGAAGGTAGTACCAGTTCTGTACCACAGTTTACAGACATTTATGTGAAAACATCGCTTTAGCGACAATTAATACTAATAGTTTAAAAGAGGGACCTTTTCACTATCCCTATTTCACATCAATGGATTGCATCGGTCCTGCCTGCACTAGGCTGCCTGCATGATACTGGGAGATATATTTGTGAAATAGCAAGTGAAAAGAAAGAAGCCAAAATACCACGTTTTCAAAGATTTCCAATAATTTGTTTTAACATCCGGTACATATTAGGTAGCTGATGTCCTCAAGTAGCTGAAGCAACCCTGACTCGTCGTTAATGTTAACGATAATTATTGTTTACCAGTTGGAGAGCATCGTATTTGTTTTGGATAATGAAATCTTCCGAGTTGCCAGCCAACCAGTGCTTGTATCTTGTACTAGTCTGGGGGTAATAATAATAAAAATTCAAAGGGAGTTTGGCCTTATTTTCTGATTCTCATCAGTAACTTCAGTTTTAATGTCTCGCATTTTACCACAAGTGTTTAACATTCTTAAAGTACCACGCTCCAAGTGACTGGGAATTATTTTGCAAAAAAGTCAGTCGAGAATGCAGTAAAATTGCTCGCATTTGGAAAGATGTGGAGCATATATTAATTAACAATCAAAAATAAAAAAAAATTAATAAATAGTAAAAATAGAAACGGAAGGAAGTAAAACAGAAGCACTAACCGACTGTCAAGAACACCATAACTGTTCCGTGGTTCACTTTATTTCTTGACTACAACCTACCGCCGTGGGTCTCATGTATTATGTCATGCCAAAGGGGGCACATGTGTATATGTGACAACAATTAGACTTTGCAACAACTTCATGAGACTGGAATGCTAGTCCTATATCAGCCGATGACTGCCAATTGAAGGAAGTTTAATAATCACAAAACTTTCTAGAGGATCGAGTGACAGCCTTTCATTTTTCTTTCTAAAATTTTGGTGGGATTTATAAGATATTTGTTGTGTTTTCAACGATGCATTCTGGGCATATTAAAGCCTCTGCAGCAGCTTCTCCTGCTATAAAAGTGGTAAGCTATTTTAAAATACCTTGTTTTTTTCTTTTCGTAATTTTGTTTCGTCCTGATCAACTTTTTGTTTTCAATGGTGTATCATGATACATTTCACAAGCAAAACTTGGAATGTTTTAAACAATGAAAGGACAATTGATCAAAATAAGATATTATATGAAAATATAGGGGGTTCATGCATAAGTTTGATTATAATGTTCTTAATATTTCTTTCCTCTTCCCCATCCTTCCCCTCCTACAAACAATGCTCACTTTTACATCCAATTGGGAGTAATAATTGATACTTCTTTCTTTTTTGGGGGGAGGAGGCAGGGGACATGGTGTTGGGAGGCTCCATGTAAGATTAAGTATGGAGAGGAAATGTTAATAATAATAGTTTCTACATTTGTACTCTAGAATAGTGAATACCATTCTATACTACAAACAGTAATAGATGGATTATTGGGAGATTAACACAAGTTAAAGAGATCAAGGCCGGATAATCCTAGTCCTATTGTCCTACATATAAAAATGGTCACCTGAATAGGCCAAACTTTGAGTATATGCATGGACATTTCTTGGTATTACTGATATGAAAAAGGTTTGGGTTGGAGGGATGGGCAGGGGTTGAGGGGGTGGGGGCATTGGAGGGGGATCCATTTCTCTTTATTCATATTTCCTTATTTTGAGCACTGCATGTGTCTGAGCTAACATCAAATGTATATTTTGCAGGCTGTTTATTTGATCATTATTTTTTTATTGGGGTCTCTTATCATCTAAGACTAACATTAGGTGCATGTCAATAATGGACCAGTTCATTAAAAATCTGGGCTTTAAGACAGGGGGCCTATGAAAGATTTCGATTTGGCCCACTGAGTGAAAGCGGCCTAAAATCTTTTACTAATCGTGTATGCAGGCCGTTAAGGCAATTGAACACTGCATATGTGTCTAACCCTACACATTACGCAGTGTTGATTTTAAGTGACATTTTGGCACTCCTTGGACCATGTAGAATGTTTTTTGAGAATCTTTGATATAAGGTAAACCCAAATTTTCATTATACATAACATAAATCAAATGTACCATTGAGGGCAACCATGTAGACACGATCTTCTGCCAAATTTCTTAAACATCTCCTGATTGACAATTATATTGGCATTACCACATTATTCCTGGTATAACATTGCATACTGTAGGTCTGTCAAACTACAGGAACTGTATTCTTGCTGCATATTGTCTCCCTCCATTTTTTATTCATCTTCTTTTTTTGTTGTTGTGTTAATTGTATCAACACCATTGCAGATGTCGATTCAGTTCACACAATATACTATCCTCACAAACGCAGTTGTACACGACTCACTCCATAAGATTATCAGAAGAATTTATATCATTTCTTTGTATCTTGTCTAAACAGAAATAAAAATGCATCTTAATGGATGATACAAATTTCAACCCCTCCCCCCCCCCTCCGGAGGGAGAAGCTATTACTCAGTGGCCCAAATGTAATTATCAGATTGGGTTTGAGTAATTTGAAGGAATATATATATTTTCCTTTTCCTAAATGTGGCTTTGATGATAGGTTGCAGCCATCCATAATCTTTTTTCATAAGCTAGTATAAAAATGAGACATTTTGTAATCCGTGTCGGAAAATTTTCCCCGCCGGGATATTTTATATGCAATGTGAAATGTCGCACTAAATCCTGTATCTTCTGTCAAAACTGGAGAGATGAGCCTTTTGAAGAAACAACAAAACAAGAAAAAAGGGAGATAAAAACGTAAATACAAAGCCTGCTTTTTATGTAAGTTCTCAAGAAACAGATTGAGAAATTCCACCCACGTCTTATATTTCAAATATGCTATCTGTGCGTTGTAGATGCCATGCAAATTGTGTTACCATGGTGATGGAAAGAGAGTTATAACTAATAACTCATGTATATACAGTGTGCGCATAAATAGGGTACATGTGTACTGCTTTAATTCTGAGAAACACCCCATTGAAGAAAAGGAGTCTGTCTTGTTCCGCGTTATATAGTTTCATCTCTTTGGGCATAAAGATTTCTGTTGCTATGGCAACCAGAAAACACATTGATAAGTTCCTTAAAGGCATCCGGTATATCTCCAGTCCACAGAATTGCAAGCAAATTTGCTAGAGATTGCCAATCATGGTGGAAACTTTGACTAACAACAAATTTATGCGAGAAAATAATTTTTGCCATAAACTAATTTTGTTGATAATTGCTTTGAAGTTATCCTACATATCCTGTTTCCATTTGGCCCCCATTTTTATTTTTTCTGATGGTCATAGATGAACAAAGGGTGACAAAAAGTATATTTACAGACCAAGAACGAAGACAGCTTTAAAGTACGTATGATAGTAAATGAGATAGTAAAATCTTG
Organism: Apostichopus californicus; assembly: GCA_020650975.1. NCBI lineage: Eukaryota > Metazoa > Echinodermata > Holothuroidea > Aspidochirotida > Stichopodidae > Apostichopus > Apostichopus californicus. The sequence goes on along the minus strand of JAIPMN010001899.1, from coordinate 14,013 downwards.
ATGACAAGGTGAAGAGAGGCAGGATGGAAGTTATTTCACAGTTATTAGCTGACAGAAAATATATCACCAGAGTTTTGGAGTCTTTCAGAATTTTCTGACTCTTTAATGGCAGAAAGTGGCTTTGAAGTCTCTGTCCTATACACTGGCAAAGCCCAAAACGCAATGAGTCATTGAGTGATGTGAGGTTTGAATTAAGACTTAATGAAAGGTTCAAAAATCAATACACAGAGCAATGGTATCATGTGAGGGTCCTGTGTTGAAATTATTGACAAATTGGAGGGGCAGGGAGAGAGAGGGGGGGAGGAAAAATTTGTCTGCTAGTTTTTCAAGAGATACATTTCTACGCATTTTATCTTCATTTTTTAGTCCCGAGCAGTATACTTTTGAGTGCTCATGATAATCTCGGTGTGAAATAGTAACACGAAACAGAAAATGCAATTACTGGATCCAGAGATTATTATGGAAGAAGATATTGTGATATATTATTAAAGGGAAAGGCTTGTTTCATTTTTCATAGCTTTTGTTTAATATTGTTAGCAATATTTTGCCTAAATTCCTTATAATCTGACCACAATTTAATATCTAAGGTACTGGACATCGTAGAGGGGAATTCCTCAAATACATTCGCTACAACATTGTACCACAGGTGCATGGGCAAAGTGCGTAACGCAATGTTTTCAAGAGCCTTTTAATTCAACTCGTAGAAACTTGTGTCAGGGGGAAAAGCATAGAAGAGGGGCTTAAAGTAGCTTATTTGCACACTTCAGTGAGTATGCACGGCAGCCTATGGAGCCTATATTTTAAAAATACAGATGGACATTACAATTCTTGCAGTGTAGTGGCAAATGTGTAGGCTAAGTTTACTACCATAAAGTTGCATGTACGGAGTATATAATCGCCACAGTGATTGGTGCTAATATGAAATGTTTAGGCTAGATTTACTAATAATAATAAAAATATTATAAATTTATAAAGAGCAGACATATCCACCGATAACGGTTCTCAAGGCTCATCACAATATTACCCTGGTCAATGATAACCATGGCAGCAGCTAAACAGCACCTAACTGACAGTTTTATCTCACAGGTCCCCATTTATACACCTGGGTGAAAAGATGCAATGGAGATAAAGTGCCTTGCCCAAGGACATAACGCAATGATCTGGCCAGGGCTCGAACCTGCAAACCTTAGATCACAAGTCCACTGTCTTAACCACTTGACCGCAATGCTCTCAAAATCTCTATATTTATTACCATAATGTTGCATGTATTGAGTATATAATATAATCTCCACAGTGATTGGTGATAACTTGATCAAATTATCTTTAAAGTAACGTCATTCTTTGAGTTTTTGTAGTTTGAATCACTGTTTAATTACTTCCAAATCTACTAGAAATCCCAAAACTGGTCACATAAACCACTATGGTCAAATTAGATTTTTTGTGCTGCCATTTCTATAAAGCTGTGGATTGGTATTTCCCTCATTGAGAGATTTAATTGTCTAATTTGCATAATAAAACTACCAGATGTTTAGGAATAATTTGATGGTTGAGCTATTGCCAACGTTGAGAAGCTTTTAATCAATCGTTAACTATCGAGACAGCAAGTGCATTGCATATATATGGCTTCTCATCGTTGACAATTTGAACGGAAAATGTAGATTTTCAACTCTTTCCAGCATAAAAGTTCATAAAAAGTTCATAAACCTCATGGACAATTATGTAATATTTACATTCGTTTGAAGATTTTTTTATCTTTTCCCGTTGATCTTCATCAACTGATAGGCTTAGGCTATAGGCTTGTTTAATCAAGAGGCCAGGAAATTAAAGGTGACATCAGGTTCTTCCTGGAGCAAACATCCCTCTCCCTAAGATAAATTTACAAGACAGATGAGATTGTAGCGTAGATATTAAAATCGCTTTTATTATTTTGTTGGCTGAAGTTGAGGCATTCATGTATGTGCTTTGAATTTCTAATTAAATCAAACACATAATGTTGTTTACTCTTTTAATTCTGCCTCCTTACGCTGTCCAGGCCTTCTTGGGCGTTTATTGTGCGTTGCTACGCAGACCATCTTAAAAATATATTATAACCCATGGTTGGCAACAGTAACAGGTGTTATTTTTTATGATCATTTTTAATCTGAATCATCCGATTGTCTTTTATTGTCTATCTTTCTGAATCCTCTGTTGTTGTTTGTTTCGGCTATCGCCGAAACGGTATTGGATCCCACTCCTGCGAATCAATGACAGTCACGTTTTCCCAGGATTTTCTGATTTAAGTTTCCCACCTTCTCTGTGTGTTATCCCTGCCAGTGCATTTGTTCACCTGTGCTAATAACCGCACAGGGTACGAGCTATTATTATCGTCGTGTCTCCCGGCTATTTTTGACACAATTCTTTTTTTTTGTTTTGTTGTTGTTGAGTGTCATGTGCAAGGAAACAATTTTTTTGCTGTTTGTCAAGTGGTGGGGGGTGGGAGAGAACCGGAGCACTTAGCCATATCACGGGGTTTCACATTTCCGCGTTCGGCCGGGTGCCGCTCTGAGCGTAAAAAAAATATAGATTCTAGATGTATAAATTAGTCTCCGGAGATCTTTAGCCTTGAGCATTCCTGATCACGAAAGCTTAAGGGCGGAGGTTTTTTATGAGCGGATTGACTGATGATTGTTCGGAAGATGACTTCTCTAGTATCCATCAACTCCCAGTAGACTAATCAGGCGGCTGAAATTAGTTTGCCATACCAGTGTCTCTTAATCATTAAATAAATGAATTTTACAGACGCAAGTTCAGCAGAGGTGGAAATTCCTCCTGTCTTGAGAGATTTCTGCGAAACGGTGGAAAATAAACAGCTGTTTACATCTACTCTCTGGCTGGTGGTGAACAAGGCAAGGAAGACCAACATTTATTTATACAATAAATTTTTGGTTTTGGTTTATTGAAAGCTGAGGTTATTTCCGAGTTGAACATCATCCACATTTCTGCTGCTTGTTTGTCAACATTGGGGAAAGTTCTTAAAATCTTATAATTTTGTGGAGGAACAAAGATGGTTAAATTATCGTACCAGCAGATTCCAATCAAAGTGGTAAGAGTCATCTTGATTTTATATTGATTGTAAATCATTGTTTTATGGTGCAAGGATTTTCATGCTACATGGGATGAGGGTCAGGGAACTTGATTGCAATTTATTATAGATCATAATTTATAATAATTTTGGCTCTAGCATTGGTACCTTTATTAGTGCTAAGAGCTGAAGTCTTGGCAATGAATGGATTTGTAAGAATATGGATAAACCAGTACTTTTTATTTTGAAAGAAAAACAGAATGTTAGTTTATCGCTGGAGCTGATTTGAATAATAATATTTCAAGACCAAATATACTGCTAAAAAAGTAACTTTTTGTGCAAAATTTATGGACTAGAATTTTTTCCAAAGTAGCATACTGTTTGTATCTCCAGACGTACATGATATGTATGTTCCATATGGGTGCATGAAACCATGTTGATACTAAAAGAAATTAACAACTTGGTAAACAAGTTGCAAAATAATTCAGTGTATTATGTAAAAATATTTTAATGTAAAGCATGGGCAATGAATTTCCACGCTCCAAGCCTGCAGAATTTCTGCACTGGTCGAACGGTATTTCCTTTGCACAAGAATTTTATTCTATTCAACTCCAATTACGATCAATTGTTTCCTTTTCCTCTTTACTTCATCTCTGGGATGATTACAGAAAGATAATTAACTTTATCAGTGGTATTTTTTTTAAATTGTAAAGACAGAATATGACGGATATATTTCAGGCACTGTGTGAAAGTAATAATTAATATACAATTTTAGCAAAGTGATATGAAGTCAAGTTTGGCAGAATGTTTTAACAACATTTATATATGCACTCTGTTCAAGGTATCTCTTTCGAGATCCGGCTTATAGGATTCAAAAATGATTTCGAGTTGGTTAGCATGTAATGTAATGTAAATGTAATGTAAATGTAATGTAATGTAATGTAAATGTAATGTAAATAAAATCTTATATAGCGCACTACGCGCGAAGCATCATGATTGATCTCTGGAGTAAGGCAAAATACTGCATGTCACCAAAACAGGATTAAAGTTGTTCCATACAGGAGGTATGGTGACCTTCGTTACCAGTTTTCCAACCTGTGGACAGACAATCACTGTCCATTGCCTATATAGTTTTGATCTAAGGTTGTCCGCATAAAGCGAGAGGCCCTTGCTCGAATCCTGGTGGAGGCTGGGAGTTTTTTCACTGTACTGGAATCTGGATTTTCCAACCATTATTATTTGTAAAGTAAAGTTTCATTCAAATCTTGATACATTGCATCTGAGTAAACATCTGAAACTGTTAACGGGGTCTCACCTATACCCTTGTATAAACTATATAGACAATGTTTCAGCTGAGATGGCATGAATTACTTCTGTACAACATGTGCTCGGGTTAATTGGATCTCAGAAAGTTCATGGTTGTAATTCATGTCTTTTCAAATGATGCATTATTAAGAGACAAATAAATTGTATATGTTGGTGAGACATAGGGTAAAGTTAATTAAACTTCATTACTGTCTATGACTGAAGATGGCTTGGGATATTACTTAGGATATTCCTTGGGATATATCAGCAATAGACTTGGGATATTCCTTGGGATATATCTCCAGATGGCTTGATATTCCTTGGGGATATGTCTACAAGAAGTGTGGGATATTCCTTGGGGATATGTCTACAAGTAGTGTGGGATATTCCTTGGGATATGTCTACAAGTAGTGTGGGATATTGCTTGGGATATGTCTACAAGAAGTGTGGGATATTCCTTGGGGATATGTCTGCAAGTAGTGTGGGATATTGCTTGGGATATGTCTACAAGAAATGTGGGATATTCCTTGGGGATATGTCTACAAGAAGTGTGGGATATTCCTTGGGGATATGTCTACAAGTAGTGTGGGATATTCCATGGGATATGTCTACAAGAAGTGTGGGATATTCCTTGGGATATGTCTGCAAGTAGTGTGGGATATTGCTTGGGATATGTCTACAAGAAGTGTGGGATATTCCTTGGGATATGTGCATATGGCTTGGGATATTCTTTAGAATGTGTCTGCAGAAGGCTACGAATGTTGAAACTGATGTGGAAACAATAATAATTTTGTCAACGTCTGACCATCTGACTTTGAGTCTCCAGCTATGCCCAAACACAACTCTTCCATATGTACATAGAATAAAATATCTAAAGCATCCCCCCCCCCCTCTCCCCATTCCTCACCCCATTTGCAAGCAAGCTAGTAAAGTGCAAATTGTAATGGCACATATAAAGCCTCATCTTGTTCCATTCCAACTACAAACTTGCTAATTTCAGAATAACCTTGGGACGGAAAAAGACAACTTCGCAATGAGAATTTGCATAGAAAATGAGAAATATAACAGATCATTAAACGCAATGAATCATGCCGTCTGGAAATTTTCATCCCACCGGTAGGATCGACAGGGAAGTTAAACACGGATGTGAACTACATAATAGATGCTGTCGTGCAGTATATGAGACCTATGGCAAATAAATTATTACAAGTAATTGTGGAATTGTGTAATCAAGCATATATGCTATACATCTCCAATTTTTTAAACTGCCACAAGCCATCAAACTGTTTGGCTCTGCGTACAATATGAGTTCTCTTTTAAGAAACCAAGAATATCTCAATTTTTATAGGTTAATTACTGAAAATGTTCATAAATTTGTTTTGTGATACTAAAATTAAATGACAATGAAGTTCATTATAAACTAAATTGGCATAAACTTTCTTTTAAAAAAAAATAAATAAATTGGATAGTTTTGATTCTCTTCTTGTATAGGACTTGATTAATACAAATCTATAAAACGCAATACAAAAAAATACAACTAAAACATAGCCTAACATAATGTTTACAATCTAATCAAGTCATTATTTTCTCAAACTTTCAGTTGGTGAAATAAACCTGTAATGTAATTTGATTATTTCATAGATGGTGTCAAGTTTTAGGCTTGTTCTAATTAAGCAAGTCAGATATACCATAAGAAGCAGCCCTCTATATAGATGCAATGAGTGGGTCTGTCTGTACGGACTTGAAAAAAAAATCTTGGACCGTACTAACATGATTTTCTTCCTGGTTATCATGACCCCCAAACTTGGTTTTATTAAACAATTTTTGGGAAGTTTTAATTTGAAATTGAAAGAAATAGAATGAAGAGAAAGCTAAAGGTGGTGGTATTTGAAGCAAAGAGGCTTAGCAATCGGGAGGTTTGGGGTTCGAAACCCGGCCGGGTCTTAGTAAGGTGGGTTTTTCATCCAAGAGCAATCTACAGTTTACCCATCTGAAATGACTTTCTAAATTGGAAAAGATTCCAAATTTGAGTGAAAATGTTGAATTGGAATTAAGCCGCCCGACATGTAAGTTGTAATCCATAAGCCCTTGCCAGTTTCTCCCACATTTGTGGTCGCTTAAGCATCATAAAACTAACTGCCTGATTATTATTATTAAATAACCTCACTGTTACCTTGACTACTGTATTACTTTGACCATTACTGTATTCATCTTGATATGATGACCTCATTCAGGAGACTAGGTTTAAGCATCTCCATGTTAGTATAGTACTGTATTATTAACTATGCTTACACCATTTGAGTGTAGGGCGAAGAAGTTTTTGATGGACAATATAGTTGTTATTACAACATTTTTGTCAGCATCCTTGAATTGTTAGGCTATAAAGTTGATCAAAATCCGGAAGAAATTTCGGCCCTATTAAAGGGTTTGCAATAAGCAAAATTAAAATGTATTACCTTGAATTTATGGGACACAACAATTTTTCTCTGATCGATTTAACTGTTGGGTAATTCGCTAATTCATAAGCAACTAACACTTCATTGTTTGTAACCACAATTTCATCTTTTAAAATATTTATATGTCAATTCACAGCACGTACTCCCTCACCTCATATAACCTATGCATTACCGTATTAACCTCGCTTTAGCATCTGGCAATTGTCTGTATGTATGTATGGCCATCTCCCTTCCGTAATTGCCAGCCTTTTGCGCAAGTATCGCTCTCTCTTTGCTCTTAATAAAGCTTAAGATTTTCAATCTGATCTATTGAAATGTTGGGTAATTCGCTAATTCATAAGCAACTAACACTTCATTGTTTGTAACCACAATTACATCTTTTTAAATATTTATATGTCAATATCACATGACATAGTCCAAACAAGGCAAGGTTACCTACAATTTACTAATACAAAGAGCAGCTTTTGGAAAACAACAGAGGTGTGAAGGTCACTATTTCCGGAATTTGTTAATTTTAATGGCACTATTAATAGCCGACAGAAAACTAAATATGGAAAATTGTGTATGAAACATCTGACCTAACCTACATTCTTACTGATGCGTGAAAATTACACTTGGTGCTTACCAATGACTATGGATATCGCAAATACGGAAGGAAATTAGGGAAAAACCTTTATCTTTATGTGAAACTAATTTGTTGAATAGAATCATCTAGCAATAGAGGGTGCTGTTTCAGCTATGCATAGTCAAACAAGGTATCAAGTCTGATTAATGATTTGTAATTCAAGGTATTATTTGATATGTCTAAAACTGGCAGAGAACTTTAATTTTTTATATCATAAGGTAAAGTCTATAAGGAAAGTGTCAGGAAAATACATTTTAATGGAAATGTTCATATATTTTTTATGGTAACAAAATATCAAAATTTTTCATCTTAAAAAGGAAAGTTTACAAATTATTCAATTTGCAGCTGATGATAGTTCTTGAAACAAAGAAAACTTCAAAGCTTAAAAGGGGCTTTGTCCCCTCCCCCCTTGACTATCACCAGAGGCCCCTTCGGCAGGTCCCTGGACCCCTATTAAGCCAAGTGGCTTTGCTACACTGTAGGTTTCTTCTATAAAGCCTCTAGTCAAATGTTGCTCTCATTTTCCAAATGTCTGATGACGCCAATGAACCTACATCAACAAATTTAACAACATCATCTAGGACAGTTGCTTTAAGATCAGTTTCACAAAATCCACGGGACAAAAGAAGAAAAAAAGAAAGAGAGAATTTCATTCCTGACATTGTTGAAATAAATGTACCTTCCTAGCGACAGCAGTCTTGACTCGTTCGCTTGTGCGATCGTATTCCACGCATCGGTTACCATGTTGAAGCTTTCATGACATTTTGTCACCTCCATGTAGCAATTCTCTCTCTCCTTTCTTTCTTCGTTTCCTCTCATTCTGTTTTGTTGTTGTCTACATCTTTTATGATGTTCCATGATGCTATAGCAAACATCTCTCTCATCATCTGCAGCTGAAGCGAGACGTAAAACTAACTAATCGGTAGAGGGCAGGGTTAAGAGTAGATTCGAGGTTCCACAGTTCGTTGGTCTGCCTTCGTGCTCTCCCCAGTAGGAGATAGTGCTACTAATTGCATAATCAATCAATCTATGTTAAGGTTTGATCGGGACAATATCCAGTCATCTGGAAGTTACGGTTGGTTGTTTGTAGTTCTGTCCTGTTATGAGATATCTGTCATGTGATAGAAAGAAAAAAAACTTTAAAGGAATGTACAATTATAGCCCTCCAAATTTCCATCTTTTCTGTTAATTGTTTGAAACGTTAGTCAAAAATTGATAAAAATGAAATTTGCAAGTACTTTTTGTAGTTTGCTGGATTCGTTCTGGGATTGCTTGAAAGGTTCCCTTTATTAAAAGAGACCATAATTGGTTAAATATAACAAAATGAAACTTTAAATCTGTTTATAAATGCATTCCAATATGGACATACAGAACCCATGGCTATCATAATATATGACTTTTCAATCATGTCTTGCACAGGCCTGAAGCCAGAGTAAATAATTTAATTTTTTTTGGTGTGGGGGTGGGGGGGGGGGGCACATCAGCGCAGGTGAATTGTTTTCCTGGGGAGGGGTCTAAGGTCTAGATGCCAAATTATGCAATCTTTTCTATCTTTTTGTCCCCCTACATTTGTATTCCAATTTTCTGTTTTCTTATAATAAAAAACTAGTCATTTTTCACAACAGAAAAGTTTTATGCTTGTATACAACCATATCTATTTCATATTGAGCTAGAAATTTTGAAGTTCCCCCTGACTGATGTATTTAGATGGCAAACTATTATGGAATTGCCAGGCGACTCAAGGAATTTCTGAAAGGAGGAGATATAGTGTATGGTGGGTCTTTGAGTAAAATGAAAATTAAGACGTCAAATGGTGCATGATTTCGAGGCACATTAAAAAATTAAATTAGGTTGTACTATATAATAAATAGTGTTGATTTTTTGTGTGCACATGAGGTTGAAAGGGGTGTGTAAACCATGGCAGTGCATGGTTTAACTTCTTCGCTGCCAAAAATTGTTAAAAAACCTCTGGTATTAACCATATCGACGGACTGACTTTATGCAAGCCACTGATCTCTTGCTGTTTGGATGAGTCTTCTTACAATCGCTAATTATTCAATGAATTATGAATCAGGTTTTTGTTCCACGGAATTAAGCCATTTTTGCAAAAATGCATAAATGCACAAGTAGTGCCTATCAGACCTAGGGGAAGCCTCCTCCCACGGTATTCATATCATCTTAACTTGTTGGTAGCACTAAAAACTTTAAACCAATCAATTAAGTATTCATAGATTCCTAGAAGCCAAAGGTCTTTGCCCTAAAGCAGCCTTTGGAATTAACTTTGCTCCTCGCTTACCTGTCTCCCTACAACCTTAGCACTCTCATTCTACCGTGCCTGGAATGAACTGGTAGCCTTTTTAACACTGTGCACTCTCTATGACCGGCAACTCCGGTCAATGCCCTTCCTTCTCATTCTACCGCCCAAAGTGCATACATCGTTTTTTTTTTTTTTACTTGATTTGTCAATTACCAAACCTAATGGGGTTTTGCTCGAAATGATTTAACCAATTGATCAAATTGAGTAATATACTTTCCCATGTTGCTTTTAACGAATGAATGTTAATAAGTAATAACTTAATTACTGCATCCAATTATGGAGAGAACAAAAACAAAAGGAAAAGTATTGTTGCTAAGGTTCTTTGTTCTATTTTAGTGTTTAAATCACATACAAAGAACAGAATAAAAAAAAATAATTAAAAAGAGATAATAATAGTAAAAAAAAAAAAAAATTGGGCCTTTTTTGTTGTTACTTTGAATTAAAACTATAGTTGCAATTAGCCAAAGCTAATCAGTGACATTGTTATGGGATTTTATTATTATTATTATAATATCATAGCAAAACCAACAGATTTCGATGAATCATACAGTAACAGTGCTGTGTTTGGTTGATTCCAACTTCTGGCAATTTGGCGACGCCAGTTAGCATATTACTCCAAAGAAGATTTGCAATGATACAAATAAACAGACAAGTTTGTTTGTTTCTTAATGAACTTTTGCACTAGATTAACATTAATTGGTAAGTAATTAATGCTTCTGCAAGATTCTTAACGTTTCCTTGCCTCAGATCATTTACTTCAAATGTAAATAGCAGATCAACGTAAAATTTTCAAATTTTGCCAGTTACTTTTTTTTCATATTTGAAACAATTCTCGAATATAGTCATGATTCATAGCTTCAATTTCAATCTGTATCGAAACTTTACCAGAGTCAACGCAGACCGCTGCTTTAACATCTGGCTTTGGGGTGTGTGGGATGTTTTATGCATTAATAGCTGACATCGTTTGCCAGTGCTATGCATAGGATATGCAAGAAATGGGTCTCGCCTCAACACCTCAACAGAGGCGGAAAAGACTCGCAAAGGACAAAAGATGACATCTGAATTAATAGAATGAATTCATTTCTTTGTGACATATCATCTGCAGACATGTCCTACTCCGGGATATGTTTTATTCGTATTTCGGTTTCAAATGTCAATGCAGTTGTTGCTTTTTATCCAAGTCAATTCGAAGAGTGCAGTTTATGTAGTCCAATGGTCCTACAGGGGCTTCAGTTTGATTGTTCTTAGTAACACCTGTACGACGTAAAGTTTTACTTACATTTGAAATCTAACGTGTTGTGTTATCGATTGGGAAAGAAATTACAAACAATATCCTGATATGCAGTTGTATCGGAGAGAATTTTTATTCATGAGCGTTCCAACCCGTTATTTAGTAGCAGTGTCTTTTCTGCACTTAACCTGCTACCTTGGAGAAAATCTTTTATATTGCATTGTAAAACAAAAAATTATTGATTTTGACAACTTTTCTTTTGGATGGAAGCTTGATGGTGACTACCATTCTCTGGGAGCAGATTTTTTTAATCGTGATTAATATTTGTTTAATTTCTGGGTTTTGTGGAAGACAGAGGCGCTTTTTTCAAAACGTTGAGGAGAGGTATCCTTTTTTCTTTCACTGAAAATTGAAAATGGTGTATTTGTCTGTTTTTGCTCTAGAAAAGGTAGAGAATTGTAGTAATTGATGATATTTGGGTTAGTTTTTAAGAATCACAGTGAACGGTCTATTTTTCCCAGGATTTTGATCCAATGTGTGATGGATTAACTTTTGTTTCCATTCAGCTCTGGATTTAACCTACACATCATATGTTGACTAAATGAGTACGTATTGAAACAATACGCTTTTCTCACATGGCCATTTTAACATCTGGACAATTTCTTTGTTGGGAAAGACATTCTAAGGCTTCATTGAAAGCCCAAAATCTACTGGCTAGGTTGTTTATAATTGCAAAATCTAACACTGCCTGCATTGTTGTAGCTTTGGAAAGTGCAACAGCCACCCCAGATATTAGTGAAAGTACTTGTATGGTACCTACTTTAAAGAAAATATTTTCTTGGCTGAAGTATATTATCAAAAAAAGTTCAAGAACATTACACGAGGGGCAGGAAAAGGCACCCCTAGTATATGGTACTGCATCTAGAGTGAGTTTATTGATATCTACTTAACTCAGCTGTTACCAGTCTCCTATACCTACACACTTACCTATCTACCTTAGCCTAAGAACTGGTAACATTCTTGTACTGCACCCCCTCCCCCTTCTCCCCCCCAATGACCCCTTCCAAGGTCACTGTTCTCCTCCTTAACATTCTACAACAGACACTGGTTAGGTTTTTTACCCATGCAAACAGTAAAAGCAAAAAAATTTGAAAACATCCGAATTGGATAAATTATGTTTTATTTTGCAATTACCAAGTCTTTCTTAATTGTGGCCTTCAGATATTGCAAATCTTGGACTTGATCAAAGATTGAAAATCCATCTCAAAGTCTCTTTAAGTTGAAGGAAGTCATTTTATTTCTGACAACTGGTACAATCTCCCGTGAATTGTTGGATCTAATGTGGTTGAATCGCTTCAATCAAGGACAGGCGATTGTATCTCTCTCATCAGCGATCATTTTATCGTTTACATCAATTCTACAGATGGATGATTGGTTTTGTTTTTCTGTCCTTTTGCCAAATACTTCTCGATGAAAAAGAAATTTCAGCTCATTTTCTATTATTTATCGTCATCATTTGTTTCTTTATTTCTTCGTGATAGTAATGATGGAACTTAAAGTTACATTTGGAAATCCGGGAGAGAGCTCTCTCAAGGTGAAGAAGGTTTTATTTATTTATGTTGCGATGTCTTCCAGCATGTATGCTTTGCAGCCAAACTGCAGAAGTCAAGTTGTTAGAGATTTGTCCGCTCGCTTGGGTTATACACTTGGTTTCTCGCTTTTGATTTTGTCTCCTTTCCTTGACATTTGAAATCTATTTAAAACTTTGATTGGTGGATTAGATGGATCTACAGCAGGCCTGAAGGTTTTGTCACACTTCCAGCTGTTTTATATCCTGCAGCACTCAGACTATTTGGTCGACGTAGCTTAATACGAATATTCCCTTCGATTGGATAGTAAGACTCAAGTTTTTTGTTCCCCCGTGGTTGTCTGGGTTCAGAATCATTCCATGAATTTCTCATTAATTGAGAATACTTGCTCATGTAATGCTTCCCTTCTTATTCATTTTCATATTCGGATGATCGAGCAAATTTTGTTTTGTGGCCCCCCTGCACTCTTTAATTTAAGCATGCATGACAACTTAAACCTCAAACCGTCTGCTCTGCAAATCTCTCTTGTTAAACATAGACAACATTGTCAGAATGACTTGACTTTAAGACTCCAGTTTGTCCAAATTTATTCATTTAAATTAGTTCAAGGACTTCTGTAATTAGATTACTTCTCTCCTTACATGTCAACGTGCAACTTCTGTATTCTGATCTTCCAAACCTAAGGTAATATCTGGTGTTCTGTAAAAGCTCTGTCTTTGTGGAAATATAAAATCATAAAATGACAAAATTTCAAAGCTAACTATTAGGGTTGAAAACCGATGTCTCAATTCCACATTAAAGCATTTGTTATTATTGACTTATGTCTTGCTCTAAGCCTTTAAGTGTTAAATTATTCAATTATTTAAATCGTTTGTAAGGAGTGTAGTTGGATGAGAGCCTCCGTCATTTAAATTTGGCAAAGTTAAAAACTAAATTACAAATAAGTGCAAGTTTCAGTGCATCCTTATGCATATATTTCTTGTTTGGTGTCATAGTTCATCTGCGTAGGAGTCACATACATATGTTTAGATAATCCAAGCTTCTATAAACTTCAGATCTAATTTGCATAAGTGTACATACCTCCTGAACTGTTTGTAATTTACTACGTGTTAGAGTCTCTGGTAGTTTGGTCACATACATCATATGCTATATCTCTCTCGTAAGTTTGTACTAAGTACCTACTATGTGTTGGAGTCTTGGGTAGCTTGGTTGCAGAACTACAAATATCTCCTGTACTTGTAGTTTGCATTTAATACAAACAAATATAAACTATGTATGCTATCTGGGTAGTTTGGTTCCAAACTTCACATATATACAAATCAGTGGCGTCGTGCCCATTGGGGCCCGGGGGGCACGGGCCCCCCCAAATTTTGTCAAAGGTGTCATAAAATTTTGTCATAATTTTAAAAAAAAAGTGTTTTCGAACAGT
>JAIPMN010001898.1:1097-34669 GCA_020650975.1 Apostichopus californicus | reverse complement strand
CAACTACTAGTGTTCCACTAGTCTCAACTAGTCTCAACATAATTCGCTCTGTCCACCGGACATAGAGCACTCTGCGCCAAGATAGACGCCAACCAACCAACCAACCAATATATATATGTATATATAGGTGAGAATTAGTTGAGACTAGTGGAACACTAGTAGTTGTTACTACTAGAGTTTCAAGCGTTTAGCGATCATCAGAAAACTGAGTCCCCTAAACTTTGCTCTGTCCTCCGAACATAGAGCACTCTGCACCCAGGTAGACGCCAACCATCCAAACATACATATATATATATATACATATATAATATAGTATACTTATATGGCAACCTACATCATGTTCTTACTTGAGTTTCATGCCTGTGCGTGATATTCAAAGTAAACCAAAGAAGCAATCAAATACCTTAACTGATGATTTTGTAATCTTACCGCTTCTCGAATGCATAGGTCCTTTAAAGCCTCTATCTTCTCTCGCAGTCTCTCCTCTAACACTGTCTTCTTCTCTTTCAGTGCTGCAACCATCTCTTTCCTAGCTTCCTCTCCCTCCATGGCTAACAGTTCTCGTGAAGCTGAATTAGGGAATAAAATAGCCACAAATAAATCATGAGATAAATTAAAAATACATAAATAAATCAATAATTAATGGACATGAAAAAGAGTCTACATACAAATAAATCAGATCATCTAAATCAAATGTCATGAGGTCATCTCTGTTTTCTTTTCTTTTTCGGTTGACGGGTCGGGATTTCTGCCACCTGCACCGTGAGTTATGACAGAATCATAGATCTGTTTCAATTCTCAAAAGTCAAATTTAGAAATACTTCTTTCTTCTCTCAAATCTCAGAGCTGACAAAGGGTGAGAAATGTTTCCCTTTCAAACTAGAAGAGGGATCACCAACACTGCATGATAATTAAATTTTTATTCTCGTGCATGCTCTGGCTGTTTACATAGACTCAAAAGAAAGGTTTAACAACACAGCAAAAGCTGTCACATTTTTTATAGCTCTAGTTTAGGCTAACATGCAAACGGTAGCATATACAGCGCACTTCTATGACGATTTTGTTCACATTATTCATTTTTGGAAGCTGGGGGGGGGGTGGGGTGGACGCAGAGAGCACCATTACGAAGTGCCACTAGTTACTAACAGTCATTTCTGCCCTGAATTCGCGAAACGTAAGATACTGAGCCAAATGGAACAATCGTCTAATGGAGAAGCAAACCCAAAAGTGAACTCACATTTCTCTTTATCTGTGAGTTTGGTGAGGGTCGCCGCGGAGACCTTGAGGCTATTGGTGGAGTCCTTCAGTTTGTCGTCGCCGCTCTGTTCCGATGTCTGGGAGGAGGAGAGAGAGACGGTGCTCACCGTCAGATCGTTGGCGATCTGACTCAGACTTTTGTCTGTGGCTGGCATCTCCTGGTGGAGGAGAATAAATAATCTCAAATCAAAACGATGATCCTACAGCCAGAAAAATATGTCAGCAATTCCACATTTACACATACACGACTGTAATAACTGATAAGATGTATGGTACGTTAGTTATCCTATCGGATGACTTTCCTTTTACATGGAATAAGACTAGTAAACAGAGACATCACACAACATGGGAGTGCAGTTGAATAGAGACAGGTAAGGGAGGTAACGACAGATGTATGGTACGTTAGTTATCCTATCGGATGACTTTCCTTTTACATGGAATAAGACTAGTAAACAGAGACATCACACAACATGGGAGTGCAGTTGAATAGAGACAGGTAAGGGAGGTAACGACAGATGTATGGTACATTAGTTATCCTATGGAATCACTTTCCATTACCTTGGAAAGAAAGACTACTAAACAGAAACATCACACAGGACATGGGAGTGCAGTTGAATAGAGACAGGTAAGGGAGGAATTCTCTACCTAGAAGTAACAACCATGGCGAAGAAAATTCTTCTTAATTCAGCATTGTGTGAAGTTAGGGTAAATGAACGATGAAATCAATAAAGTCCTGAGTCAAGTGTGACTGATCACTTTCGATTTGCCTTAATAAAACGTCTGCTTTAATTGACAGTTTAATTGACGGGAAGTAAGCCTTCTAACGGAAGTTATCAAATTGCTTTTTTTTGCATTATCTCTGAGGCTTAGAAAGAAACGGCGCAAGTAATCAAAATGTTCAGAAATTGAAAAAAATTCATCTAGCTAGAATGTTAATTTTTTATATAATTAAAATATTAAAGACTTCCATATTTAGTCATTTCCGCACATGCTGATTTCCCCGTTTTACTTCTTTCCACTTGTTATTAAACTCTCAGCAATTTTGTTTAGCCATCGATCTTTCAAAGACTGCACATATGTTTGTTTTTTTTTCTTTCTTGTTTTAGTCCTGGTGTTAACTTTATGGTTCTAATCTTCCTACCTCTAGCTTTGTTGTTCTGTAGTTGTACTCCTTGGTTTCGTACCTCGTACCTGAGACCATGTACTTGTACTTGGAAGTCTGTGAGTCCGCTAGCCGCTGCAAGAAATTGGAAACTTTCACCAGTGGCTAACTATGTCAACCTCTGTAACTGGTTCAAAGGTTACTTACCTTACTGTGCTTTCGATCAAGATAGAACTGATGTTGACTGACGGCCATTGTCCACATAGATCTCACCATCAACGGATGGCCGTACCAAGCATGTACCGTAGCGCTGCCTCCACTGAACGTACGCCGACTGACCGTTACCCTGCGAGGGAAGAAGACAGGACGTCTACCGTTATAAATATTATTTTACTTTCATAAATGAAAATATGATGACAAGCGAAAAATGTTAAAAGGGAGAATCGACAGTCCACTTCCTGACTATGCTATGACATCACAATTGCACTAAATATAGCAACTCCCATGTGACGAAGTTTGTACAGTATTTACTGTTTATCTATGACCTCCCCGACCTTTAATTTTCCAAGTCAGTGGAAGCTTTCCATGATTTTTCCTTTTCTTTCTGTGAATGTAATCATTCCAAATGCTATAAAACACAATCTTTGCATAATGATAATCTGCTTCTTTGTTTTTTACATCTTTATTCAAGTTCTTGATAACAAAAAAAATAATAAAAAAATAAATAAAAAAATAAAATATTGGTTAGAAATCATAAACAGACACACACAAACAGAGGACATGTTCATGACATCAGGAGATGCATATTTCCATCTCATGAATATTTTGTAATTCCTCGCTCATCCGAGGAATGATTTCAGAAATCACCTCCCTGGTGTATACCCGTAGAAATCATGTGCACACAGCGTTCCTTAAATTTGAAATCATCTTACGGCTGTACGATAGAGAGAGAGACGTCACGCGGGCAGCTTTGATTATTAAATTTTAATTTAAAGGGGTTTTGGTCTATTAAGAAGTATTCTTGTATTACATACAAGATCTGAGCAGAGTTCAAGCAAATCTGAAACATTATCTCTTTAAAAACAAATGTATTGAAAGACATAGCTGAAAGAAATGACTTCGGTCTGACATTTCTTATAGAAATCTTGTCTGCTGCTGTACGAGAGACAAAAAATCCTTTGTGGATTAATTTAAATGTAAAGAGCCGTAGGGAGGACGAGAAGTAAAAAATAAATTCATAATGAGAGACATGGAACTGGGTACTTTAATGAACATTTTAAAGATAGTTGGAAAAAAACAAAAAATTCTTTTTTTACTAATTCTGAAGAAAGAACTCAAGGGGCAAAAGAAAAAGGGGCTTAAAATATGTAATTTGAAAGAAGGCTCTTTTTTCTGTTTCTCTTGAGTATGTTATTTGACCTAAAGTAACCCCCTTGATAAATGCTAATAAAATGTGCCCTGTTCTAATGGATGCATTAGATTTATATTACCTGTCCTTGATTGAACTTTCCTGTACGCTGTGAATCAATCACTTTTAAGAGATTTAGCTTCCTGCGTTACATTTATCTACTTTATCTTTCGCTGTAAATTTCCAAGACAGATTGGCATAAGTTTAAATAAAAGATTAGCATAATTTAAGATAAGAAGCATAATTTTAATATCTCCCATCCCCTAAAAGTATTTCATGAATGACTTCAGGCTTCATTTTGATGCTCGTTTTGCAAATTGTGCTTATCGTTTGAAAAATCTCTTGTGATGACGTTAACGCAGCCCACAGAACGTGCTGTGGTTCAAGTGAAGTTTGCTTTGTGGATCAAGCTATCTTTAGAAATGCATGCAGGTGGTGCTATTAAGCTTTACTTGAAATATGTTGACGTAGTTTTCCTACGTACGTTTGTCTCCACGCATATGTCTTCATTCAAATTCAATGTGAATGAATAAATATCCCCGTTTATTGTCCTTAAAACAAGAAACAACCTCAGTGAAGCATATATTATAATGAACATGGTATCTCCACACTGCACAATACATTTGATACATTAATGTCTTAAGATCTTTTTGTCACAAGAACCTTCGCAGAGCTCCATAGCGCATTCGGGATTGTCTCGGATCGTCTCGTTGTTGATGATCAGAGGTGCTCCCTCTATACGTGATGCCCCTTGTACAAAAAATACAACAGTTTGTTCTACCCTCTGCCCGGGTCTCTGCCGCGTCTTTGGTCTGCATCATATCCGACATCCTACAACATTTTCTGTTGTACATTTCAATGCCAGCACTGATAAACCTATAACAGTATACCTCCAGTACTCAATGGACTTGTACGACATTTACATCAGCCGGCAAGCTTTTTTTGCGAGGATATTCTGCATTAATATGCTTTCATTCCTAAAACAAGGAGTTTGTGTCCCATGTTGTTTAAGTCTGAAGAGCATTATGTTCAATCATGGTTAAAAGCACTTGAAGCTGAAATACTTGATTTCCTTTTGAAGTACAATTATTTCAGATATACTTCTGAATAGGTTTAACTTAGATATTTGGATCCAATTTTACTGAGATGTGCTGGTCCTTTGCCTTGTGCAGATAAAGGTCAAGTCGTCCTCTAGAAATAAAAATATCCCGGATGAGGTCTTGCGACTTTTTCAGAAAATGTAACAGGGAGCTGGCACAGTATCCACCATAAACACAGAGTTTTTCATACCCATGAGTATCGAGCAAAGAACCTATTAAGCTCGAAATGCAATTAATTCTGATGGATATTTAATCGTCACCAAAACAAACAACACTAACCCCCTACCAAGCTTTTTTTCATTCTCTCCAAGTACTTTGAATCACTGTTTAATGACTCAAGTAGACATTTAATGAACAATGCAAATTGTCTCACGAAGGTAAAGCGATATTGAGATAAAAAATCACAGATACAACCCAAAGATCCGAATCAAAAATTCCGTTCCAAAGAGCACAGATTCTCAAATCTTTGAAATGTAATACATGGACGTAATGTCTCAAACGAACTGCATCATACCAATTATACATCCATCCAACAGTATACAACCGCATACATTGAAGTCAAAACACATTATCATCTCAAAAATTAGGATTTCCCCTGTCTCTCTTGCTACCGGTTGAGTCAAGCTTCCTCCGTGGCACAGGAAGTGTCCCATCTCAGCGGAAAAATCCACTCAAGATTTCTTCTAATATAAATGAGACAGTCTTGGTGTTGAAGACTTTAATTGCTGAACCAGTTTCATCGTTAATCTCTCCCAAGAGACATGAACATCCTGATATATCTTACATACAAAGTTGTTTGAAGTTTGTTTGACTATTTTATCTTATTAGGCAGCCACTTGCGCTTCAATGACAGTTTTCAAACCAAAACATGACGAGTATTATTCAGAATAATATTGCAATTTCTCAAAACTTATACACTGTCCTATATTCTGGTCACCAAATGTATATTAGCCTAAATGTCTGTTAAGATTTTAAAAATTATTTGGAACGAAGATATAGGTATATACAAATTACAAACGTTTGATTTTATCCGTCATTACATAACACGACTCGGTCAAGCTAGTGAACTTCATTTTCATGCCTTTCTAAGCTTATAAGAGCACAAGGAGTTTACCCAAACTGAACTTGAAATGTTGCTAGTTTTTAAGAGATGGCTGGAGGACAACTGAGAGTGCTACATTGTTAACAATGTCTTGACAATGACAACAATGTTTACAAAGCTTCCGGTCCAATATCTGATTATAATGTTTGTGTATTTTGCTATTAAGCACTGCCAAGAGAAACTAGTGGAACATAGAAATGAGACATACCGTAGCTGTATATGTATATATATGTATATGTGTATATATATATATATACTGTATGTAAGTATATGTGTATATACATTTGTATGTATGTACGTACGTACGTACGTACATATGTAAATCATTTCCTACTAACAGCACTCAGTGAAAAGTCATCAAGTTAGTTCTGTGACTTGACATTCTGTAATCTTCGCAGAAGGCTGACACATCATTAAATACAGCGAGGAGATAGGTTAAAGTAAACTGCATTCACAACACCTACATGAACTTGGCTATTTCTGTTTTGTTGTATTGTATTGCTAGGAGCTGTGTGATCGGTCATTATACCGAGACGATAAAAATATTCATACTTGAAAAGTTTAAATCAATGATCCGTGCTGACGTAAGCAGGCTGTTGTTATCGGTCGTTACCGTAGCACAGATACGGGCTATATACGTAGGTGAATCAAAACATTGCATGACTTGATTTAAATAACTAGCACGCACAATGAAATGAATGAAAACTAAAAGCACAGAGACAAACTAAGACTAGATCAGAATAATTCTCCCAAACATAAAAGTACTCAAACCCGTATCCATGGTGATACTGATCTGAATGAAACCTTGTACAGTTAGCACTTTTTGTACCCAATAGACCAACACGGTGGCTTTCAAAGCATTTCAGTTTCAAAAGTATTGATTACTGTGAATTTAATGATAGAATTTTGGATGAACAGTTAATTTTTTTTTTTCCCCTCCCATACAACAGTTTCTTTCTGTCGTTATGTGTTGTTATAAAAAATATTATTGATTGTTTTTATTTTATGTGACAGTTAAAAACAATAACACACCTATATTAGAATCTGAGTGAAGTAAAAACAACCTTCACAATGGATAGTAAAGGTCACTGTTATATTTAAACAGACAAGGAACCTTATAAATATTGGCACAAGTTAGTTCTGTGTTAAAGTTGAATAAAGATTCATCTCCAGAAAGCAAACAGTCTAAGTGATACCTAGTCATGTCTCATATGACACAATTTCATGTAACGCTGCAGACGATTATTGTCGTGTTTTTCTTCCATTTTTTGTCACTTAAAGTGATCAGCAAAGTTCATGCCGTAAATGTGGACCTACACATCAAGTTCATCAACTTGACTGTCTTTATGTTTAAGTTTTTGCAATTTGACTACATGTTCATGTTAAATGACCTTTGAACAGTAGAAGGAAGTATTAGTAGAAGGAACAGATTGGAAATGTAATGAAGTGTTGGAATGTACCCAACTGATAACAGAAGCCAACAGGAGGCCCAAGTCCTGTAACATAAACCTTATACATACATCAACATGCATTTCAGAACAAATAAACAAACCCATTGCATGAGATCTGGAAGGGCTCAATACATGATAAAACTAAACAACATGCAACTAAGGAAAATACGATCAAAGTATCCTTTGAACAGAATTCATTAAAATATTTCTTGTTAGTTTGTAAGACAAGCAAACATGCACTTACTGGGTGGTAGGATCAGTGAGGGCGTCGTTTAAATCGTCAAACGAATCCTGGTCCTGTTGATATAGCTCTACACTTCTCAAATTGTGGAGGACTCTGTCGGGGTCAGAGGTCAAGGGTCACAACCAAACAACAATGGGCACAAAATCAAAATGCAGGCAGGAGGGCAAAAGAAAGGGAGAGAAAATGATACAATTAACATGCAAATATATATATATAAATAAATATCAAGCAAACATACATCACAACAGATAATAATGAATATCATTCAACATTCAAAACAATAGACATCTCATCATGCACTTAACTTTTTAAGGCAAACGAACAGCTTGGTCAGATTATTTTAAACTTTTTACCTTCTAGAATTATTCATGGAACCTTCGTAAGGTAAAAATGTGTTTCTGCACCCTTGTCCTGCATCACTGCCCTCTCCCCTAACCATTTCAAAATATTCCAATGTCATGATCTTAGGATGGGTCATATATTCCAAAACTTGAATATAGGGCACAGGTAAGAGAGGAGTGATGTAAATAGAAAGTTTGTTCATGTTTACATCTGATGTATAATTTGTGCAAGTTCTATTTCTTCACTTCATCTACACAATCTCTTTTCGATGACTGTACTTCTCACATTCAAGTACGATGCAAAATGTAACCGCTTCACCATTTTAGCGAGAGAGTCGGTTGTTGCCATTGCTCCCCCTCCCCCCCCACCTCATTAATTCTTAAAAGCATGTAACATATGTGCCTCCAGTTTACATTTAATTTTCCGTAACATGTCATTTCCATTCCTTTCAACTTTTCTTCATTTCATTTTTCCTCCGTTCTTTTTGAGTTTTTTAATTTCTTTCTTCTGGCTTTTCTTATTTAAATATCCTTTCTTTTTTGTAGCTTTTCTTCAACTGCAGTTGAAATGGACACTATTATCTGCAAGGCTTACTCCGTGTTCCGTGAAATAAACCTCTCGGAGGGATTCCATTAATTTCGCAGAGACTGATCTATACAGACAGAAAGTCTCTGACTGTAAAAGTCAATATGTTAACCATAAATTAAACTGGTTTGACAAGACTTCAGTTCATTTGACAGAGGCGCTTAAAGAGTGCAACGGGGGGGGATAGAATTTTGCAACTTTATGAATATTAATGGCACTTTTTGAGACTATTGTCAATATGTTTCCTTTGTTTGGGAGGGGAGGCAAGAGAGGGGGGGGGAGGGTTAAACAGCTCATGTCATATTCCAGGGTATTTTTATTATTACAATATTTCTATAGCGCCATGACTAAAAAGATATTCTATGGCGCTTTACAAAACATATAGCTAAACACATCTATATACAAAAAGAAGTAAGCAATACGAAGACAAGATACAAATAACAACTAGGCAAGACAAAAGACAACCACAGAGACAGGCAAGAGACTTAACCAAATGCTTTGCTAAAAAGATGTGTCTTAAGGGATTTCTTGAAAGTAGGGAAAGACACCTGATCCCGAACGTACGAAGGCAAGTCATTCCATAGTTTGGGCCCACACACAGCGAAAGCCCGGCTACCAAATTTGGTGCGCGTGGTGGGAATATATAACGAGTGGGAAGAAATGCTCCTGATGCTGTATGGGGAGACACGTGTAATCAACATGGTATGGAGATATTCTGGAGCCTGTTTATGGATACATTTGAATACTAAGCATATAAGTTTAAATTTGATTCGCTGAGCTATGGGAAGCCAATGCAAGCTCCGCAAACACTCACTAGCACTATCGTATTTTCTCTTGTTGAGAATTAATTTGGCAGCCTGGTTTTGGATGGATTGAAGTGGTAGTAATGACGTGTAAAGAAGACCAATTAAAAGAGCATTGCAGTACTCAAGGTGCGAGATGACAAGACCGAGAATTACTGATTTACAACTCTCATAGTTGAGGAACTTACCTATCCTTCTGATTTTATTTGGATTTTATTTAGATTGCAGCTGGCAACCCGAACTCTGCTAGTAATATGGGAGGGACTTAAGGGACATATTGGAGTCCAGGCGGACGCCCAATAATTTTAAACTGATGTGAAAAAAAACTGATGTGACACATTTATATATGTACTTTGTAGCTTTCCTTGTCATGATACTAACTAAACTCAAGTATCATCTTCAAATGCCAAAAAAAGAGACAATTAATAGACAAACGTTTCTACACGGAAAACAAATCTAAACGAGTCACATCATCAATTTTCATGTTTTCATGCCATTCACAATAATAACACATGACACATACAAATTTCACACGCTAATCGCATTCACACCAATGTAGGAAAATATAGCCTTCGACATCGTAACAAGCATCACATGGAATTCTTTGCTGCTTAATATCAGGTCACAACCCTTCCCGAAATTCGTTTAAATACAAATTAAAGAGATTTTACTTCAACGTATACTGAGATTGAGGTTTCGTTTTCTTTCTTTTCTTTTTCTTCGTTTCTTCTCTTTTTCTTAGTTCTTTTCTTAATTCTTATTAATGTAAGTTATTTGTGTACTCTATGTACAGGGAGTGTATCACAGATAAGCCCACAAGGGTTTCTTGATACACTTCCTTTCACATTCCATAACTCTCTGTATATTGGCTACATTTGTTGTATATATGTTGTGAAAAAAACAAATAAAATAAAACGGAAATAAACGAAATGTTTCATGAATATGAGGGTCATATTAGATCGCTATAGAATTAGAAGTAAATAATATTTGGTATATTTATAAAAACCAATGTATAAAGGATGACAAAGAATGGCTGTCTTAGCCCTATCCATAGAGGTAAGTAACTCAGACCATGTTCACTTAAAACCAATTACAAAAGAAATATTATCCAAACAAAAAGACAAATAAACAGGGAAACTGCTACAGAACTCGAATGTCCTCTGGGCAGGAGGCATTGGATTACATTCTCCATACCAGATTGCTAGAAATTCCCAATCTCTCTCTCTCTCCCCTCTCTATCTTACGGTCTTTGGTTCAATTTAACATCTTCCCATCGGGAATTCTCTACACTCATCTCCGAGATGACACAACAACCGGTCCCACAGGAGCATTGTTCAAAGACGGGGACGCTTCGGAAAACATTTGTTTCGACCAAATTTTCCGGCATTACCACTAATTGCCGGGTTCCCTGTAGAGAGCTATTATTTTTTTCGCTCCTGACAGAATTTTACACCAAATGAAAACCTTTACTCAGAGAGTTGTCATCATGGCCACATTAGTACGACAAAAGAAAAGCTACGACTCTTTTTGAAAAATTTCCTGACGGAAAGACTAGACTTCGAGACGAAAGAAATACGTTTCTCGAAGTGTACATCAAAGAACACAGACAGCCCCTCTGGACAGCCAAGCTGTCATCGTTCGAACATGAGAGAGAAATCTCCGAGATGAAAATTCAATTGAGAACTGATTAGGGGGCCAAGAAAATGTAACGGGGTGAAGCAGTATACTGCTGAGGAGAGAGAGAGAGGGGGAACAAAATAACCGATGAGGCGTAAATCATTTCAACCTGTGGCAATGATGACTTACTATAAATTTAATAACATAGATGGGGCACACTGGTCACGACATTCACCAGACTGTGACAAAGGGACCATTAGGGCAGAGGCAAAAGGAGGAGAGATGTGAAATGAATTCAAGACACGTCCTGATCTAAATCAATAATTGACAGCCGTGGTTGAAACATTCGAAAGAGCAGAGAATAAGGGAATTCAACTTAGGAAATGAAACGGAACATGAAATACAGAGGTAGGGACAGGTAAATTGACAGCCGTGGTTGAAACTTTGAAAGAAGAGAGAGTAACGAAATTCAACTTAGGAAATGAAACAGAATGTGTAATGCAGAGGTAGGAATAGGTAATATACTTGACAGCAGCTCCCCCCCCCCCCGTCCCCCAAGCAAGGGGAATGAAGGGGTTTTAAAGAATTGTGGACTGTTCTCCAATAGATATTGCAAAGACTCCAAATATCTGTCAAGCCACTTCAAATGACTACTAAATGCAACGGTGGGTGTCTTTTCACCATTTACCAGTCATATTATCCAAGCTACTAGGAATATCTCAAAAGCGCTTGACTTAAAGAATTGGCACCACCAACATTCCTTCATCTCACATCATCTCCATCCCGTCATCCATTCATCCTGTTCCATTCAGCTGCTCCCCTCTTTCTCCCCACCCCCACCCCAACCTCTCCCCACCCATTCTCTCTTTTCCCACCCCAAACCTCTCATCCCATTCCCATCCTCTCATCCCCCCTCTTTTCCCATCCCATCCTCTCATCCCCACCCCCATCCTCTCCTCCCAATCTCTCCTCTCTTTAAACTGCCCAACTTCCTCCTCTTTTCCTGCTTCCCATTCAAAACTCCAGGGCAGAATTAAAAAGAAAAAATGTTTTGAATCATAGTGAAAGATTGCAGACATCATAATACCCCAGCCCACCCAAAGGCACATTTCATCAAGACTGAGCATTTGTAACCAAAACGAGAAAAAACTCATTCTGGGAGCCAAATTAACCAATGATTGACAGCCTGCCAGGTGAGACTCGTTTCCTTTGTCTATCTGCCACCAAAATTTCGACAGCCCGACCAAAATCTCTTCTTCTTCGTGGAAATGCAGCGAGATGGATGGCTTTGTCTGCAATCCCCACACTTTTAATCTCGATAAAATTGCAAAAGCATCGCATGTAATCACCGTCGCCCCGTGAAGAAATGAAATTTAAAGAAATACGATAGCTCTGAAGCGGCTGCCGTTCAAGCTTAATTAACATCACAAAAGAGTTCTCACTTGTCGTACCCAAGACTAAGTCATTGGGAACTCCCTCAGTGGATGATACAACACCAGTTAATATAACCGAAGAAAGTTCGAAAGAGGAAACCAGGAACCACTTGAAGATTTTTTAGTAGAAATGGACCCTACGCCATTGTTCGTCTCGAAGAAAACAAGAGTACCTCCAAGTCTCTTCAGACACAGACTAGTTGATATCTTCAATTGATAATGCTCAAGACTCATGGTTAATACAGATCCACATAAAACTAAACACTCTATAACCTGAGCTGTTTGCTCAGTCCACTGGAAAGAAATGTCAACACAAAATTTCATCGCGAGTGATTCGGGCTTGCAACTTACAGTACCTCTGTGAAAACTTGGTGTATACTTATAATTTTTTCATGTATATATGTATATATTCATTTAACAGTTTTGTTTAAAGTATCTCTTTCAAGATACAGCTGTAGGATTCACATATGATTTCAAGTTGGTTAGCGTTGCGATTGATCTCTAGAGTAAGGCAAAATACAGGACGAGCGTTGCTCGATACAGGTGACAAAAGCCTACAGTGGAATAACAACATTTCTTACTGGTTTCGAATCTCTGGACAATCAGTGTCCATAGCCTAGTTGGTTAGGGTGTCCGCATATAAAGCGGGAGGCCCGGGTTCGATTCCGAGGAGGCTGGAAGTTTTTTCACTGGTCTGGATTATCCAACCCATTACCATTTAATATATATCATATTACATACAGCATACAGCTTATAGCTTTAAAGCTGAGTGAGGTCTATTGACCAAGTCATTCACCTCCTTCTCAGACAATAACGGGAGTGGATTGCCTACCAGGTACTTAATAACAGTTCGTATTACTACACCGAGATGTACCAATCTCTACTGCCCATAGTTCTGCGGCGACGTTCGTCTCGACTTAAAAAAAATTAGAGTGTCCTAGTTGGTTTTAATCTTTACTTAAAAGGAAAACGTTAAGTAGGCCAATGCCTTTTAAAGAAATTTGATAAATGGGGTGATAGCTCTTGACCAAGACTTAAAGAAGAAGTCCAGGAGCAATTGATTAGAGGTTCAATGAAAGTAGCTATAAACACAGACAGACAATGGAGGAAATTTAGTCCAAAGTCAATATGTTGCATAAGAGGAATGAAGACAGAACAAGTACAATACATGAATGAATGTAGCTCAGAGAAGCAAGGGTCAGAGGATAATAACAAGTAGGCTTGACCGTAAGGAATTATGGAATGAGAGTGGTCGATACTGAAACAATCAGGCTTTTGGTGTTGAATTACAGTGACTCTTGATAAAATTGCCACAAAGTCCAAATCATACTGATGTTGCTTGGCAACCACAGAAATCTCTGTGAATGTTATGTTCTTAAAATGTTACGATAGATATGGTATATTTACTTAGTTGTCACTGTTCTCTACTTATGACTGCAAAGTACTATTTTTACAAATAATTATTGTAAGGCAGCCGTTAGGTATCTATAGTTTAAATATTTGCTTTAACAATGATTGTCATTAATAGATCAACCAATATGCAAGTTCTATATTGAAGTGACACATTAATTGACCTATTATCCAGAAACAAAACAAAAACAATATTATGTCACTATAAACCGACAAACGAAATAGTGGCATCGTTTACAATACATCTCTGGAGAGAAAACCGTTTAGTGTGCAAATAAAAGCAGCAGCTACAGTAGCTTTAAACACCATCATTACCAAAGATTGAATACAATCCAGATAATATGATGACAACAATTAGGTTATTTGATTAAGATGTTGCTCATATTTAGAGCAAGCAGACCCTGGTTCTTAAAATGAGTTTACAAGCAACAGGTCAATGACTTCTTCACCAGACAAAACAGAAACTATCTGGGTCAGTCAAGAATACCACAATTATTTTAATTTATTTACTGATGTGGCTGACAAGATGGGAGGAAGAATCAGTGCTTGGAGTCATTCTGGTTAAAAGTGTTTTGATTTCTCCAGGATAACTGCTGCAGTCACCACCAGATTTCACTGGGAGGAAAGTTAACAAAACTAACATTTTGCTTGTGACAGTAAATAAAAACATGTCTGGTGTTGTTATTGAGTAGTGGGGAGTTAGCAAAGATCAGTTTTCAATTGTCTGTGGTTGAAAGTTTTGGTGATGTTAAATAACCATGGAGTCTTGGGTCTATGACTTCATGTCCTGAAACTATTTGTTTCAAAACTGGGACAAAGTTGACAGTACTTAAAATATGAAGTACATTTCCAAAACTATATTTTGGTGTGATATTATTAAAGCATGTATATTCAGAATGCGATAGGTGTTTAAAACAACCAGGAAATATATGTATGCAATACCTATTGTCACAGCACTTTTTTTTAGCCACAAGTTGTACACAGTACAGTACGTCAATTTTCACACTACCTCTAATCATTTTAAGCTGCTAATTGCAAAAATTGTAAAAACATAATAATAATCATGTTACTTTTACGATGCTTAAGCGACCACAAGTGTTGGATAAGCCTGCAAGGGCCTATGGATTACAACTTACAAATCGGGTGGCTTCCAATTCAACATTTGAACACGGTTCAGACAAAAATATATCCATTCTGTAATTTGTTTTAAGTGAAAAAAGAAGAAAAACCTACATATTCATCTTGTTTGTGGGAAAGCTGTGCTAAACTCAAGAGGAAAATAATATTCCAATCCCTCTATATAAGTACCACAGTATAGCTTGCAAACATGTGCTCCAAACTACCTTACAGTAACTGATGAAACCATGACAAAGAACTTAAAACCATAAAGCACTAAGCCAACTTGGAGCTATACAACAAAATAACAAAATAACCAAATATTATTTGGCTGTGTGTGTGTGTGTCGTTTGAAGAAAGGCTTTCAAAACTTATAGTTAATAACTCAAAGCTATTGTCAAGTTAACCATACATATATTCCTATCAGGTATATAATGATCTTATTATAATATTCTTTATAGTACACATGGTTTTATTTTTCATCAATCTTTCTATTCTTCCTAACAATGAGAAACAGACCTCCACAGATAACTATATTCCAGAACAGACAAGAGAGGCCCCATACTGAATGAATTACAATGCAGACACACACACAAAATAAACAAGCAGAGTCTGAATTAACAAAGAATTGACAAAACAAACTGAATTTTGATTTTTGTTTTTCTGTGACAGACAACAAAGAACCACCTGCCGGATCTAAGCCTTCCACTGATCCGTTTCCGATCAGCTGTTGTGAATCAAATCTAGAGAATTTACTATTTGATGGAGGGAGGGGAGACGATGCGATCATAAAGTCAAGACTTGTCCTAGGGATGATGCTAAAGAACAGGTACATCAAAATAAAAAAAAATTGTGTTTTTCTTACCGTTTGGCGTCTAGTACTTCGATGGAAAATTTTCTGCTTTGGTAATAAATGTTTTGAAGTTGTTTCCAGTTGAATACCTGAAAGTATAGATGAATATTCGTAAATTATTTTTTTATAATTTTTCCATCTTTAGTTCTTACAAGATAATAAACCATTTAGTAAATGTTTACCAAATATGAAACTAATACACAATAGTAAAAGCACAGACTACAATACATGTAAATGCATGGCTTTATACTGGTTTACAACCTTTAAAGAAAATCTGGTGAACTTATTAAATCCTTCCCTTATGTATGCAAAAATCAATTTACCTGAAAGTAATATCCACGTTGATCTCTTAAAACTTTGCAACATTTCTAATAAGACGATGGTGTGTTAAAAAAAAAATTACTGTGTACGAGTTGCAAAATTTGTAAAAAGAGAGTTAAGTTCTTCAAGTTTCACAGCTGAGAACTTGGACTTGGGACATAAATCAAACAGCGAGAAAATTGTCTCTTTTAATTGTCAGGATATCATATTACTATAGAGAATGGACAAACTTATTAACCCTATAAAAAGCCTTCCTAACAACAGGTCTGTTAATTCGATAAAATGCCTTGCCAATTATTAATTGTATCTATTAAAGCAGTAGCAGTTTGCATCTGGTTACCAACTTTACCAAATAAACGTGAAATACCGTAAAATACACGTAAAATACGAGTATTACGTAATACACGTAAAATACGAGTATCACATAAATTACCATTGCAATTAATCAAACTAAAAACTTGGTTAATCTAAAAATTAATCATCGGGATAATAATCTAAAAATTAATCCCAAAAAATACTTGGTGTTCCCACCAAGTTTTTTTTTTCACCAAATGAAGTTTTAACAAGTTACAATCTTATTCAATTCTCAACATTTTGTCCTCAACATTTTGTCCTCAAAGACAAACATGATCACATGTTGAAAAGCAACTTGGAAAATGAAGGGGAAAAAAATGTCTTTAATATTATATCAGAATATCTCATAACTATACTTGTTACTCCTTTCTATCTTATTATACACTTCCTATTAATTTGATATTAATTTGCAAATTAATTTGCAGATTAATTTGATACAGTACTATGACTGTTAAATACACCTTTTTAACTGTTAATACAAAGTCCAGTTAATGACTTCTGAATCAAACTCATTTCCTTATAACGAGGGTCTTACGAGTTAAAAGGATAAAGACAGTTATCTAGTGTATGAGACTAGTAGGATGGCCACAAAAAAAAATCACAGTCTATCTGATGTATATAGTTCTTAACCTAATCAAAAGGTTTCAATATCCTGGCAGGATAACATCTTTAACTGCTTTTAACAGTGGCAAATATAGAATAAGTCAAGTGACCCCTCAGCTGAGAATTTGCTTTGATCAAAAAACCATCCCTTACTCAGAAGCAGAGCTGGTTTGCTGATGAAAGTTTGATATGATTCATCAAGCCCCCACATCCTGACAGACCAGGAACAAGGAACTATTCGTATTCTTCGGGGTGTATCTTCAAGTTTTCACATGACATGATGACACAAAATTCTGCTAACTATTCTAGAGAGATACCAAAAAATGGCCACCTAGAGTTTCTGGGGGTAAAAATCTTCAATGCTATCTTCTCGATAAAAGTTCACCTTTCTTGCCTCAAAATACTAGCATCATAAATAAACCAAAAGTTTGAAAAAGTGTACTTTATTCATGAAAATACTGTTGTCTTCACAGGTGCTGTCATAATCTGCAAACATCTGAGTTAATTTCTCAGAAACCAAATGGAAGGTTACCAAGCTTCTGGCTATTTTGTTTATATATTTCTAGCATATTATGGGATGGACTGGCCTTTGTGTCTTGAAGACATTATTTGTATCCATTGTATCCATTATATATCCATTGTGTATCCATATGTATCCATTGTATCGATAAGTTTGTCACATCAAAAATATCCCAAACTGTTTAGATATCCTATAGACAACAAAGGAGCACTAACAGCTTACTCTTTATACTTACGTTTCTAGGGGTTACTCTGTCTCCTAGGTCGTACTGTCCGATACCTTTGTAGCTTAGGCCGAGCCACCAGGGTAACCCAGACTTATCTTTGACTTCATAGTAATGCACGCCATAGGTTGGAAGACCTTCAATTACTTGCATATAACTGTAACAAAATGAAGAAACAATTATATATATTTATAGTCGTTTCAGTTTCTGATCGTGTATCAATGCTTTTCAAGGGCCTTTGCATGCATCTGTTCAACACTCTGCTACCCCCTGGTCACCACTGGTAGAGTGCCACATCCACCTACTTCATCTTCAAACAGTTACAGCAATACACAGCCAAAACAAAAACTGATTTTATCACTCATTTAATGACTTATTTTGGTATAATAATTGCAATGGAAACTCAATTGCAGTTTTTATATATTATTTCAGTTTTGTTCCTGTTGAAACATTTGAAATTTTACGATGCTGTTAAAAACTAAATTTAAACTAATTGAAACTTAGTCATACATCTGATGTTTCAGTTCATTAACTGGTTTCTGTTTTTGCAAAAACAGGTTAATTGATCGCAGCAGATAAAGCAGTATATCATACAAGAATTTGATCACATGACACCTATATCATAGTTAATTTTACACTTTCAGGGCATAATTTAGTTTTCAAATTTGGCATAGTAGTTTGTAAGGCTCTGATCTTTGTCTCCTATAACATACTTAAAATATTACTATAAATCTTTGGTTTTGTATAGTCATTAGAACATTTTGGTTACCATTTCTGCATACCATTTTACTGCTAGATCAAATAAATTATTCCCTGCACTTAATTTTCCAAAGATATCGTTCAACAACAGTCAACAGTTTTTGTGAAAGATCTTAACCCCCCCTTAACCCCCACCCCCCCCCTAACTGGGAAAAAGAAGAAAGAAAGAATAAAACACTGGTCAAATATTTTGGAAAGATTCCAGACTTTTTGAAACACTGGCAATCAGAGATTAATTGGAATCAAGTGACATGAAACAGATCCTTCATCTGAAATTTAATTGCTATGGGCAATAACTGGAAAATACTTGTGGGAATAACCATTAGTGTAGATGTAGACAGATAGATTTCTTTTCAAATTTGACGAAATACATGGAATTTGGAAACTTTCTGAGTCATGACAAAATCACTTCTGGAAAATAATACTGGTAAGGCTTGCTAGTAGCAGAAAGCGAGAAAGGTTTATAAACGTTACAAATCCACATTGAAAATTATAAACAAAAAGTCACATATATAACAACATTTTTAAGGTAATCATTGGCTAAAGATGACGATGACCAGTGATATCTATACTGTGGTATCACTGTTGTTCCTGTGAAAAAAAGGAGAAATTACAACGTCAATCTATGTACGGGTTTGCTAACTAGTGATCATGTAAGCTGTACTGCTGCGAACACACCTGTGTCTAGTACATGAAATATTGGTGATCAGTTCAACCTACATGCTATCTAGAATGCTCTGCTTGGTCAAAATATTTGGCCAAGTGAAATATGAAACATGTTCATTTATAATACAGCATCTATATATGAAACTTCTAGGTTCCTACAGAAGTAGCAAGCAATAGCTTAAAGTGACTACTAGCAAGTAAAGGCCAATGCGGATTATTCCTGTACAACATTTCAGTGTATGTTTCCCTTGTTTTCAGTTTATGTAATCACAACAGTTGTCAGTGCAAAAGATATGAATATCGGAACACATGGAACATCATGCAAATAAAAACTATTCCGAACTTGTGAAAAGAAATGCTTCATACAGCCTGTCTTAGGTTCTTGAAACTTTGTGGTCAATTTAGCAAATCTACCTAATTTTTTGGCATCACGACTATCTAGCTACATTTTGTCTATTCAGTCTCGTTATTTCACTATTCAGTCTCGTTAAATTATGATCTTTGATCGTCTACGATGATAATCATCTTTTCCATTCATAAAGACCGTCGATCGACTTATCAAGTACGGCCAAAGCACGGTGGGAAAATACGATGAAGATTCATCGTCGTTACTGATTGCAGTGCACAGGCTTTAAGTTTCATAAGCGAAAGTTCAAAACAATCGGGTCAACTTTATCAAGTTTTAACATATAACATATCATAACAAGAACTGTTTATCCACTGTTATACAAGTATCATGCGGAAATGTGGAACTGTCTCAAACCTTACTCAACATATTAAATTTATTCCTTGGATGTAACAAGAACTGTTGTAAAGACTAATGTAACAGAAGGAAGAAGCATAAGCTGTGAATAAAGTAACAGCAATAAATAAAATATTCCTTCAAAAGGCATTTCTGTAAGTAGTACTGTAAACTTTAGAACTATGCATAAAATGTCAGCATACACGGTGGGGGAGAGGGGGGGTGTTAGGAAGGGGAGGGAAGATTATGGACATTTTGAAATTTAATATTTTCAAAATGGACGTCAGTAATTAGTAATACAAGTTTTCCCAAAAATTATTTACCTGTTTAGTCTATCACAAATATTAAGTTTTATGTTGACTGATTTAAAAGGATTCATGTCTAACTAATTCCTCCATACACTTACATAGTGTACAATATAGGCATGTTATTTTAATAAACAGTTGCTAAAAAACAAAATTTAAAAAAAACTTTCTTGTTGCAAAGGTAAAAACCACCAATTGGTTTCCAAAAATTCAAAATTTATACAAAATATTGCTAGCTTTGGAGAAGGAGAACTAAGATAATTAAAAAGAAAGAAATTAAGTCTTCATTTACAGGACATGTATAAAGTCAATGTTAAGAGAGACGAACAGAATAAATGGTAGAAATGGCGCATACCTACTTATGGATGTTACTTGTCCGACTTCCTGTACCAATGTTGCTTATAAACAGCCAGATAATAATATCCACATAGGTTACAGTAACAAATCACAAAATTCCACAAAATAGGATGAGATAGCAAATCCAGAATCTATTCAGCCGACCACAACAGGAACAAGCATACTCCATTTTACATAATTTCCAAAGAAAAATCAACAATCAAGTGTTTGCATGACAAAAGCCGATTGACTTCATAAAATCACACACGTCAATGCCACACTACCAGCATTTAAACACTGGCGGACTCTTATTCCTGTTACTGTTTGAAGCAGCAGCTCTGTAAACCAACTGTGTAACAACACAACTAAACTCAGTATATACAACACATGGCTTGAAATATTTGGTTTGTGAAGCTAAAAATACCACAGACTCAGCTGAAAGCTATCAGGTATCCAAGAAAGGCAAAGACCAGTGACCCATAGCATGAGTAATGGTATGTCAATGTTGACTGAAGCCACCTATCCACAAGGAATTGTTTTTACCACAAAAAAAAGGGGGGGAAATGTTATGAATGAAAGGAGAGATTTACTACAGAAATGAGTAACCTTTGTTTTATACTTTTTCTTATGTTTTACCAATAAGCTTTTACTTGCAGGAACAATTTATTGACTTCCTATAAAACATATGTAAAACAAAAGAGACCCTTTTTTTTTTTACTTTACTAGGAAGAGAAATGAGATCAAAGGGTTATCTTACAATTAATTGTAATTAACCTTGTGTTGTGTGCCCTACGTAAGCTCCAATTAGTTCCTTTTTGAGAGTTAATAACTCCCATTAAAAATAAACGTAGTTGTTACCCTTCCAAGGAATCCATGATTGTCGTATTTTTCAAAGCTATTTCCAAAAGATTACGTATCGGAAAAAAAATTAAAAAATATTTTAGTTTATAAAGGTTACTACAAACCGCACCCTCCACTCTACAATCATTGTATTTCCTGTTCACACCACTGGATTTCACAGAAACCAAAAATATGTACAATTAAATCAACAGAAACCATTAAAACATGGACGTGGGAACCATGAGCTTGGAACTACATTGCTAAACAATACTGTTGTATATGAATCTACCATTACAGCAAAACTTGGTGTGTTTGATTTGGTTCGTTTATATATTGTGTGTGTATTTATTGTGTATATATAGATATATGTATTGTGTACATATTGTATATATATATATATATGTGTTCACTTTCCTGTAAAAATCCTTCACCCACACCTGTCCTCAAATGGGGGATATGTGATGCCCCCTCCCCCTCCCAAACACCTTTGAAATCCTGTGTACACCACTGGTGCAAAAATTCACTTTTAAGTTATTAAATCATTCATTGACCATTTACTCATTACTTAGATTGATCACAATCGTACTAGGATTAATATCTTAATTTTTAATATAAATCAAAGATGGTGGCCAAAAGAAATAACCAGATACTAAATAGTTCTTTAAATCGGTTTTAGTTTCTATTCTCGACGGAAATAAGGATATGACTAGGACCGAACCCAGAGGGTGGTCACCGGATGGAAGTTTCCATGGTTGCTACAGACAGGCCTGTTTGTAGATAGTTTCAAAGTTTTTAAAGGCATGGCCTTAAGTCCTGCGTCAGACAGTTTCACCAACGCCTACAGCTGGCTTAGTGGTTTCGGGAGTAGAAAACTGAGTCATACTCCAGGAAAACCCAAACACAGAAACCAATATTTTCTACAGATGTTCCCCAGACAATAAGCAGAGACAAGTGTTTCTGTGGTTTGAGTGACCAGCTTGTTAGTTTAGTTTAGTTTAGTAATGTGATTAGTGTCAACAGGTTTGCAATGGTAATCCTGTTATACCTACCACAAACAGTAATTTGCTACATACTTTGTGTATGGCCTATGAGGTCATCAGGCCTAATTAGCTCTGGTTGTATCTATTCACTACTTTTCTATTTATACCTGGATGATACACAAGTATTTGAAGAAGGAATATAAACAACAGGTTAGGGCTTCTATCTAGTCTTGTTAGGTAAAGTATGACGTAGAAACAGGAACTGTTATTCAAATTAGCTTTGTGAAATAAAAATAAGAATAAAAAAAAACATTACAAATATCTACAAATGGAAAAGGACTAAGGGACAATTTCTAAA
This sequence comes from Apostichopus californicus, assembly GCA_020650975.1. Classification (NCBI taxonomy): domain Eukaryota; kingdom Metazoa; phylum Echinodermata; class Holothuroidea; order Aspidochirotida; family Stichopodidae; genus Apostichopus; species Apostichopus californicus. The sequence goes on along the minus strand of JAIPMN010001898.1, from coordinate 11,839 downwards.
CATAACAAATTTCTGCTCATTTCCACCAAAAGGGAAGAACTGTCGGGACAATGTTGACAAAGGAGGGAATCAGCATTTTACTTATGGCTGTATTAATTAGTCAAAATGTTGACGGGTGAGTGCATTTAATTTCAGGGTGGAAGAGAGCAATATCATCGTAAAGGGAGTACATATGATGCAGTACTTTAGGGTACTACCAAGTACAGTATTTTCCACACGACCACAGAACAAAATAGTGCAATAGTTACGAGGGTGCAGGTAAGTGAGGAATAAAATAACTGGTTAAAGTTCGATATCAATAAACTCAGAGAGTCTGATTATAAATGAAACTTGTGTACAACTGGTATCAGATCGCAACTTTAGTTTGAATGGTGGATAAAATATAATAATGATATCATTTCTATATATTCCAAACACATCAGAGAAGTATGACAGCAAAGACCTGTTGGAATGCTGATCAGCAGTATCAATTTAGGTATGAGAGAGGGTAAAGTTCTACTCCTCCCCACCCCCCTCTCCCACCACCTTCCCTTGAAAGCATTCCCTTTACACATTGAACACTTACAGATCTGTCACAAAAGGTTTTAGGTTGCAAGTAACCATAGTTACGGTAGGCAACAGGTAAATACCTGTTGCCTACCGTAACTGTTGCTCTTCCCATTCTATCCATTCTCTTTCGACCCCTGACACCCCCCCCCCCCTCCCTTGCCCTCCCAACCAAAAGTCAAGGTTTCGCCAAACAATGATTGTGGATTAACATTGCGACAGCTAGAAGAACCACACAAAGTATAACTGTTCTTCCTGATTAACAAACACTCCCCTTTTTCATGCTTTTGACATCAGAACAAGACAAGAATGTTCACATCTTTTCTGTAATTATAAACATTGAAGTACACAATGCATGGAATTATGATACTTCTACAGTATCTCCTATACAACGGTGTGGAGTTTTGCAGAGTTTGCAGTGGAAGTTGGAATTGGATATGAAATGTCACACTGTACTTTAAATAATACACAGTTACACATAACCAAACAGCTGTTACATATTAACAGGCGCCATAAACCCATATATGACTCACAGAGAAAGGTAAATATTAATATGGATTTATATGACATTTGGGTTGTACTGAAAGTTGTATGACGTATGCAGTCATTATTTGTTGTATTAGTTGCCAGTATTTGAATGACATATCAAAAAAGGATTGACTTAAAATACCAGAATAAATTCTTTATTGTTTTAAAATCCTATCAGTGTTTCATCTCCTATGACCGGTTCTCATTAAATATATATTTCTTTCAGAGATTATTCTAAGTACTGCAGAAAGGAAGAGAATAGTTCAAGAGATATAAACGTTAGAGTGATTTTTAAAGCCTCGTTCACATCTGAGAACTCAAGGAGGATCTGAACCTGCAAAGGACGATAAAGATCGTTGTGTGCACACTTGTGAACTCAGGACCAGACCCCGCAGTCAAGATCTCCCTTTCGGGGAGGATCCTGAACCCCCCAGTCCCCCCCCCCCCCAAAGGGTGATCAAGGTTGTAATGTGGATGGTCAGAGGGTCAACCAACCAAATATCAGCCCTTACTTGACCTCGCCACTTACGCATAAGCTAGCACAGAAGAATATGCACACGTACAGATCGATGCCCTCGCTGATGTATAAACAACCATTGTGACCTTTTCCATGACTGCAGTAATGTTCTCTGTTCATCAGCTGTAACCTTTTAACGCCCTATCTTGTTTTTGTAATTTGACACGATAGTAGTAGACATCGGAAAAAGCGCTGCACATCACATGGCTTGAAGGTTTTCTGCCTTAATTTCCTGATGTAAAGTTTTGGTCCCTGGAGATGGTAAAACCCTTAATTCAAACGCTAGGGACAGGACGGTTAATGTCCCCGCAAGTAAAGTGGGACGATTCATGACCAGTCTCTGCTGACACTAACAAAGTAAACCGATTGGACTTTAGAACACTCAAATAGTTTATACTTTTCAGACTCATTTTGAAGATCTACCAAAAACATCTGCGAAAAGCATCACAAAGAACACAACGTTTTCTACTAAAACCTGCTCTGTAGCTTTCAGCAGAAGGAAAAAAGTGTCTAAGCTCTCTCCTTTATAGTAAGAATGATTTATCAAAATCCAAATAAAGTTTCTTTCATATGTAAAAAGAGAGCGGGTTATGACTCATTGTTTGTCCTCTCCTCCAGATGTGTGGTATAACCTCCATAACTTATTGAATCTCTAAAGTAAACAAAGTTACAGCTGTTTGTTAATACAAAAGTTCTTCTCCATCATATAAAAAAGAATTGAATAAATTTAGTACATTGTGCATGTCAAGTACTTGACGGCAAATGTTAACATTTATGGAAAGATGTACTTTGAATTCTAACCCTTTGTCTTGTATTTCAATTCTGCCGAGAACTTGAAAACTTGCAAAAATAGAGTTACAGTAGGTGTATGTATGTACAGTAAGCTGTCGGTAACTTCTGTTTCGTACACTGCACATTTATAGTACAGATAATCCTGCGGCAGAAAAATCAGCTTTAAATTGAATTTAAATTCGTTTAGAGATCTATGTATAAAATAAAGTTACACCGTTTTGCTTAGCTGTGTACAGACACATCATCGTTATGTACAGTCGCAATGCCTTGATAAACAGTTTAGAGACAAGCAACGAGATTATTTCCCATTATAGAAATGTATTGACCCAGCTATTCCAACTTACCCAATTTTGGAGGATCTGGGAGGAGGGTGGATGACATGGTAGAAACAAACTTTATTTCACAAACTTCTTGCATGCTGGGTCCATCTGACATTGATACCTACAAGCCACGCCAACGCCATTTAAGTACTGTATATCAACACCAATAAACCAACTCAACATCTAAACCAAAGATCAACCGATGACCAAAGATCCGCGGTTTGATGTGATCCCAATTCCAAAGAATCCGAACCGGTATCCGTCGATCCCGAACAGTTCATATCAAATGAGGCTTCACGGTCAGAAACTGTCACACTGTAGAAAAGTATCCCGCTAGGGAGATATACACTAGGTAGTACTTGGCACCTTTTATACAGTATACAAACTAATTAAAACAACTGTGAAACTGAAGTAGCTTTTGAAGTTAACACTTTCAAATTCCCTCGCCTGACAATTCCAAACTTATATTAAGACTTCTGAGAATGTCATGATTCAATACTGCATTATAATTCATTTCATTGTTTCAACTTTCACTTCCAAGTTCTAAAGAAACAGTTGTTGAATCTCAATTTTCAAATACACAGGGTAGGACTGATGCTATTACACTTTTAATGGCCGTTTTCTGCAACTTCAACAAACTTAGAAGTAAATCTGAAAGGAAAACAGATCTGCTAAAATTACATCATTCTTCAAACAGAGGAAAAAATCCACACGCGATTTCAAAGAACATTTCAACGAAGAACGAAGGATCACAGAGACAGAAAAAAAATGCATAGCCTCAGAAGAGTTCGGATCAGCTTGAAACTGATGGTTTTCCATAAAAGGAAAGAAAACATGACCGTTTTTTTTTTTCCAGATCAATTAGATTAGAACCCATTGGTCCTGCAGAATTAGTGTCTGTCAAGCATCTCACCATAATAATGCATGAAGTCATGCTTGTAGTCACGCTTTAAGTCATAACTGTAGTCATAATGCATGTAGAAATGATTGTAGTCATTATGTAGTCATTATAATGCATGTAGTCTTACTTATCATGTTCTACCAGCTGTTTCACTCCAATGCAGCCTCACCAATGCGGCAGGGGTTGTGACACACACAATGTGGGCTAATTCTCTGTACTACCAGTCTGCTTTACACATATCCTCGACAATTGTTCTCCATTAACGAGTGTGATTAAATGTCAATTGGGTTAAATATCACTTGACAGCTCATGAAGACTTCTTACCCAGTAGCTTCCATCCCACGACTCCCTTTACTTCACCGTACTACAACCTTTGCGTGGGTTAATATTGTACTACCTACCCTGATACCATCAACATAAAGTAAATTTACAAAACCCACTCACTTATATTCTACTACAAGTAACAAACCCCCAAAAGCAATTGACTAATAATTATTGTATGTGGAAAAATTCTTTGAAAAGCGGTAATAATCTAAAACCTTTAATTGTTTTATTTTTTTCCCTAAAAATCCTTAAATTTTGTCAATTGATGTAGTCTTAAAGCAGATTACTTTGGCCTCCAAACTAAATCTCTTCTACTCCTTGTGGAATTATGACTGCAGAGAGAATTATGCACTTGACCTGATGAAATCCTATTCAAAAAAACATAAAACAACCTTGGAGTGGTAAAAAGGCTTGGTAAAATTCATCCATTGACACAGTGACAATCTCCAGTCTAATATAACAATGGTCCTGTTTGTGTTGTCATAGTAACCACCTAGCTTGACAATGGTACTGTTCAGTCAGACATCATAGCAATGTACACACACACACAGGCAGTATCTCAGAGGTCTGTACTCTGTACAGTATATACTGTACAGTGATGGTGTTTGTACTGCTGCCAACTGCGGTGTCTAAAGTAAATTACCTTTTTAGTTTTAATTGTTCAGACAGATAAATTTGCTTCATAATCCTACGCTGATGTAAACTAGGGAGTCAAATGATTTATGAAATTCTTCATTTTGCATGCAGAAATACATTAATTTAAATAAATTAATACTTAAAAAGCAAGCACCTTTTTTTTTATTGTGCAAGTCTATATGCAAAGTCATTTTGAACTTAGTAACAAGCCATGCCCAGATTTCCTGTGCCTCGGTGCTGTACTACAAATCAAGTGACGTGACATAATATAATATTTTATTGAAAAGCGAGATATTTCTGTGATTGCCAAAGTCACTTTGAACTGGGACAAAGTCAGGCTCAGATTTCATGCGAATTGGTGCTACACTACAAATCATTAACATATAACAATCACAAGAGAGACCCAGAGGAAAACTCTTTCTTTAACCAAACAGAATAACTGAACATAGTCCTACTTAAAGTTGAGATGTCCCAATAAAAACCACTATAATTCCACAAACCAGACAAAAACACCATCACCTGTGCAAAACTGTCCACTGTGGTCGGCTTCGATATAACCCAATTATTACCAAATTCTGACTTCCGATTACAAATTTATCCTGCTGCAGCCTGTATAGTACACCAAGTCTAACTTTCCAACTACCATTGTGTATTAAAGTACTACAAACTGCATTATCCAAAGTTAGTAAAATCCAAGAAAAAACATTTCCCCCAAAGGTCTGAGTTTAATGTCGAGTCTCGCTGTCTCATATCCTATTTTTTTAACCACAGACCCAGCAGTACCAGTCACTTTCTTCCTCTCTGGGTCAAACTTTTCATTGTGGTGGTTGGTCCGCCCAGGCCTCGCTCCTGTATCTCTCAGCAGGGGACCAGATGTACCAGAATTCAGAGGTAAGCCCTTTTCTACCACAAAATGTCAACCCATAAAGATTTGAATTGTAGCTTATGGCTAATATTTCTGTCAAAATGCTTTCAGTTTTTCCTCCCATTTCTTTATTCCACTTTCAATAAATTAATGGCCAAGGGATTTATTTTCATGGTTGATTGTGGTTGATGGTCCACAAACGTGCAATAATGCATATTAATCAAAAATATAAACCATTCCGGTCATTAACCAGCCAACAAAGAGCTCTGGGAGTATGGCAACTCTGAAAACATAGACGTCTAAAAATTTACTAGCATTCAACAGCACACTACATGTCACAGCAATTTCAGTCTATCAAATTTAATGTGATGAAAAAGTTGACGTTTAGATACGTTCTGACAGTTTTTCTCATTCGGGCTATTTCGTTACATTTGGAAACATTGTAAATCACATGGGAGGCCATTAATACAAAATTTCAACCTACAAGTTAATTTTTTTTTTTAATAGTAATTTGAAAACAAAAAAAATTTGAACAATTTAACACAAAAGCTACATCATTAATGGAACAAATGCAAATGCAACTTCAGTCAGAGAGATAATCATCCACTTCTCAACCTGTGACAAAAAATATAAATGGCAAACCATTTAAATAACTCTTGACTTGTAACCGTGTAGTTCCCTTCAATATTCAGTGAGCTATGCTAAACGATATTCTGTCTTTTCTTGATTCCTAATTATACAGCCATCTAATTAAAAAGGTTCTCTAGGGGTGAGAAACCTTGTCGCCATGAATACCGTTACTAGGCGTGGATCGCTCTGACTCAATACACTTTAAGATGCAAAACGTTTCGGCAGTAAAGAGCATTTGCAGTTTATCAAAGTCGTCTTTTATTCTAAACGTTCGACGTTTTTGCTTGGTTAACTAAACAGGAAATTTAAAAGACAGTCTTAGATGTCATCAATTTTGCTAGGCGAGGTGGAGAAGACTGGAGAAAGTTTGAAATACTATAGGGAGAGATGTATCCCAAAGCAGCAAACAGCAAATTTGCAGTTAAATTAAGTTACGGTCGTAGTAGAGTATTGAATATGGAGAGGTATGTACTGATGAAATTAATCAAATTTGGTATAAAATATAGTTAAAGTAACTTTAGAACAATATTATTTCTTAACCAGCTGGTATTACCATTATTGAAAACTGTTGCCAGTTTCCCATTTAGCATATATAGCTAGATGGAGGCTATGATTCTCATACAGTGTGGAAATGCATGTATTGTGGTGTACAGTAACTACACGGTATATAATATTCTCTATAAAAATACACATCTGTCAACTTTGAAAACTCATCAAATTAGAGCAAATTTTTGAGCTAGCAGATAAATTAGGACGTCTAGATGGGTCCTGGTCTGATCAATTTTCTGCAATATCACCAAAGTAATTAACTATTAAATTGAGCGAGTAATTAATGAATTTTGATATTATCAATCCTTGACAATTTTTTGGCCGAACACTTTTCATAGCAGTATTGATTAACATGTTAAAGCAAATTTCAAATGAATTTCAACTCAAGAAGGCTGCTTTAAGACTGCTCTTTCAAAGCTTACTGTAAACTAAAGCCTGCAAAACCATTCTTGATAGCACTTCAACTTTCAGTTAGATGCTAGGAAAACCCAAAATAATGAAACTAAAAGTACTTTCAGCCATTCTCAATTGCCGCCCCCAAAGATTTTTCACAGAAACTCTTCTCTTTGATGAATTTCAGTTCTGCTGGCATAAATCATGCAAATTATCTTGGGATGACAGTGACATTTAGGTCTTCAGTATTTTAAAACTAGTGGATAATTCCAATTTACTTGTCTTTTCCTTTCTTGAATATTTACACCAAAACATACTTTCAGTCATACAATCAGAAAACTAATCAGGCCCAGTGCTGTATTTACAAAAACAAGCCTGTAATGTCCCTGTTTAAATGTTGCTTTGTTTAAATGTTATTTAACAAAATTTTTCTATTTTCTTCAGTCTTTGTGAGATGGGTAAACTCTATTGGAACAATTACTTTATCATAATCATGTGATAATAGGGAGCCAATCAAAGCTGGACGAGAATAGGTTTCGGCTTGTACATGTTTTAAATAGAATGTAAAATGGGGCTTTAATATTCATACGATCAAACTGAAGAAAAAACTTATCAAATTCTGAACAGTGATCGAAGCAGACAATTAATATATCAAACAGAAATTTCCCTGAGCCAAAATTTTATAATTCTCTACCTAGAATTTAAAAAGGAAATAAACCACGAGAACTTTCTGCTGTCCTGAAGTAATAGATATATAGGACAGTCTGCCCTTTCCTTGGAAACTTTATCCCACTGCTTGTCCCAACATTTGAAAGAAAGTTGTTAACCCATGAAGCTCCTATCACATCTCTGAGATTAATTTGCATAATTTTTAAGGTAACAGAGAGATGGATGACCAGCGGCTATTTGCACCTACGGGAGGTGATCAGAGGTGAGTGATAATAGCTTGAAATCCGAGATAAAACCAACAGCTTGTCTGTCACGGATCTGGCTCAGACATTCCGGGCGTTTCAAACGCTGGACACCACCACTGAGTGCTAAAAGCATAATTACAGAGACTGCGAGAGTCAGTCGTAGCAACTGAACAAACAACAACATATCTAGCCTAAGAGTGAACTTAACTAGAAACAGGAATCTGAAAGCTTTTCGACGGGGATTTTTTCATTTTGTTTCCCTACTTGTTTCTCTTCCTCTTTTGCTTACATATCTGGGTGATTCAGTTTAAGTAGGGGAGTTTCTATAACAAACTCCCTGGTTTAAGTCTTATGTTATATGGTGTGAGACCTGGCATATATGCAGAGCAAAGTTAATAGGGCATGTACAGTTTGAATTCCGGTATCATGTGCGTATTTCACTTTAACAAATCAAATATAAAACTGTGGTCCTTGCATCGGGAAGTTGAAGCAAATAGTAGAACTGTTTCAGGCAGTTACTTTCAGGCTTTAACGTTTTAACGCTAACCTTTTAAATGAATGGACTTTAAGGGTTTAAAAAAAAAAGGTTGACAGAAAACTCCTATCCATAACAGGCAGTTCTCCTTGAATTTTAACTTTCCCAGATTGAACCATCGCAACATTTTCTCAACAAATTTTGTACTTTTCTTCTGAGCACAATAAAAGAAGCTGTGACTCTCACTAAATATTTTCAGAAAACAGTGTGTATTAGGATACATATACTACATCCATGAGTTAACCTTATCGCAAAATCAGTTTGCAATCGCCCATGCTTACTCATTCATGATCACAAACGTATGAAGATGGCTGGTATTTTACTGAAAAATTATACAATTTTTTGTATTTAATTGAAATTCCTTTTACAACTACTGTTTAATTATTTCTAAAATACTCACTTTTAAATCACAGTTCAACGAGAAATCCAGCTAATAATTTCCCAAAGCATTTTGTTGTTGTTGTTTACAGTGACTATTGCTTCCTGACGGAACATCAATGTAGTACTGAAGTTCACCGTACACTATCAACATTAATACAAAGGCACACAATGTCACGATGTTGGCGAGTTCCAAAGTACACACCTTCAAAACACACAGACTATATATTGTACCTGCAGGGTCTTACAAACGGAAGACTAGCATATACTCCAATAATAACACCTGACATGTTGAAATAACAGACCCTTGCATACCATCATCCTGTCGCCATCATCGTCGTCAACCAAACATACCAAGAGGTTCTTTAAGCGACGCGAACATTCAATAAATCACGGTAAGAGAGCGCAACCCAACCCTCCAAATATATCACAAGTGCCTGAGTAAGAGGCTTCAAGACATTCCTCCTGAGAAAGACCAGGTAGGTACCACTGGCAGGCGACCCATATAGGAAGCTCGCAGGGATAGTCACTCGAATTAATCAACTTTCAGTTCATGTACAGAGAGAGAATTATTATCATCTCCATAAATCTGCTTCAAACTGTAACAATATAGGGCTAAAAAGCAAAATAAGACTATGGTCACATTTTGCCAAATGTTAATACAGGCTATAAAGCTATTCTGTTTTGACCCTTGCAACCAAGGAAGTGACTAAATCTGAAATATATATATATATATATCATGTCAGCATGTAGGAGTGCAAATAACACATGTGACATGAAATTAAATGACCCTTAAAAGTTCAATTAACCAGTCAAGATTAAAAATGTCCACCCCCATTCCACTTACAGAGCTCTATATGACGTACATACAATTTTTTAAGTTTGACATTCACTATTCATGCAGGTGTATAATATATTCTTCTGGGACATGAGGCAGGATATTCCCACTCCAAAACCCAACTTTCCCATGTCAAGGGCTTTCTGGAGACAACAGTTAAGAGCTGCAGTTTCGAGATACATAAACAATATTCGGTTCAAGTCGGAACTAATAAATCTTTTTTCCCTACCCTATAGTCTGCCTCTGTTGTATGTACTACCAACAGGTGGTGCGGTTCTCATCGAAACTGAACCTCTTTTTACAACAGGTTTTTTTACGGTGCAATAAACAGTTCAAATGCTATTACACAGTTTAGCAAATTAAAAATGTCCTAATTTCTTTAATTCCTGTAACCTGTTAAACCACAGAGTGATAAAACGCTATACTCTTGTACATGCAAAATTTACACCTAGCCATGAAAACAGAGAAAGGGTCATACGTTAGAGAAGACTTTGGAAAAGAGACAATGAATCAATACCACCACACAATGGCAAGACACAATGAATCATGGTCCCCCTATTGTTCTTTTTCTTTTTGTTCTTTTACAAAAGACTCACCAGACGATAGACTGTCCTGTCGTGAATCTTTGATTCTGTTTGTAATAATAAAGAATCCTTTCTTCGCAGAACAGGAGGGATGGATGTTCCTTTAAGGTGCTCTGAGGTAGTACTGGTAGTTTCTTTAACGTATCTCTTGCTTGCTTGTCACTGTAAGGGAAACAAATTATAATGAATGTCATAAACAAAGCTATTGTGTATGGACAGTACAGTACAGGTAGAACAACAGCACATCTTCAAACCGGAGGAGCCGGTCGTAGAGGGTGAACAGTGTTAACAGGTTACCAGGACATTCTAGGAAGTGTAGAATAGTGTTCAAACGATTATGCATAACAGAAAATACCGATTACCGATTATTTTTTTCAAAATACTACCGATTCCGATTCCGATTCCGATTATTTGAAAATGAGAAAATATCCCGTTTATACGAAATCGGCAATAAAGTTCGTGATAGAAACAATTATTGTTGTGATTTTCCTC
>JAIPMN010001896.1:12924-33358 GCA_020650975.1 Apostichopus californicus | reverse complement strand
GGGGGCTGGCGCCCCCCAGCCCCACCGGTTCCTACGCCCTTGAATGTGGTGCCTGGATCTATGTCACGTAAAGTATGTATGACGACGCTGGGTAAACTGTACGGTACATCGGTATCTGAAGTGTTTGATCAGGGGGAGAGAGATGTGGAGGTGGGTGGAGAGAGGAGGTGGAGAGAGAGAGGATGACTGGGGCTGGTTGGTGTAAGCAGGCAAATAATATGAAAGTTTCTTCACTTAAATTTATTCCCTGAAGTAATCAATTGGATTCATAATTAAAGATTCTGGACAACTTAGTTCCTGACAGGCCAAAGTATCAGGTTGGACTTCAGGCTTAAACTTCTGGGTATGTCGTTAGGACGCTGTGTTGATGTCACGTGTTGCTTAATTTGTTGGATAAGTTGATTGAATGAACATACAACAATTTAAGTAGCACTGACTATATATGACCCGTGTTTGTTTTGCACACAAAATTCATAAAAAACAAAGAGTAAAATAAATAAAAAATAATAATGATGATAACGATGATGATAACTACAGTAAGGATGATTTATAACGCGGAACGGTGCTCAAGGCGCGAGAGGTGGAGAGAGAAAATATGGAGGGCTTGTGTATTGTTTTGTTCTGGGCAACCGATGGTCATGGTCATTATGATAACACAGCTATCTTTCCCCTTCCTAACACGGTGACAGCTTCCGTTTACGGCAAGCCGTGTGGGACAAACACCGCATAATATATCCGCGTATTAATTCGAATATATACGCGTATTAATTCGAATATATATGTGTTGTACATGTGTAAAATTTCGCTTTATGAAGCGATCTCGCGAGCCCGCCAAAAAATTTATCGTTGGTATATGTACACAGCAAGAGCGGAAATGTGTTTTCGTGTATATTCTAATTAATCCGTGCATATATTGGATTTAATCCCCATATGTATTCTACTTAATACGTGTATATATATTCGAATTAATACGTGTATATATTCGAATTAATACGTGTATATATTCGAATTAATACGCGGATATATTTGGGCCATATGATTGGCTAATAATATATACGCGTATATATTCCAATTAATACGCGTATAAATTACGATTAATACGCTGATATATAATGCAGTGTTTGTCCCACATGGCTTGCCATATCCGTTCACACAATTCCGAGCTCATTTAGGTTGTTGCCGCTGTCGCAGTAAAACCGCCTTCACAGATCATGACAACGACTGATGTAAGTGCCGATTTGGAAGGTTTTGTACAGCAGAATTTGAATACGTAGAACTGGTCAGTAGGCTAAATAGTGTAGCTTGATATGAAGGTTTGTTGATTTACAACAACAACATAATGCTGCTGCGATGCACATATGCATTTTCTTCATGATCCAACGGAATAAAGAGTCATCGTGATATCCAACCAAAACTTAGCTGTGATTAAGATTATCGACAAGAAGTGGTTTTCATTCGCGATATATTTGGAATTAATCAACCTTTAGCGTTACCATGGCAGAGGATGGGTATCTCTGCCAAGGTTTTCTTACGAAATCTCCACCGGAACATAAAATGAACAGAGCGGTAAGTTTATACTGTAACTTATTAGGCCTAACGTAGCAACGTTCGTTGCGATACCTGTACCGGAATTCATTGCTCCGCCGACACTTTAGTTAATCTCAATACATATAAAATATATGTTTTAAAGTAAAACAACCGGCGACGAATGGGACATGATCCGAAGCAAGGAAAGAAAAGGGGAATTGTATACTTCAGTTGACACTGGTAATTTCGTAGGACCCCATTATGGCATTAGCTTCGTAGGCCCTAGGCACAATACCTACTGTACCCATTGCCAATCCGGGCCTGGTAACCAGGCTATATAACATTGGTTATTGGTAAAGAGCGAGATATTGGATCATGTCCCATTCATGGTTGGTTGTTAAATTTTGCAATGTACCAGTCAATAATGGGTTGGCATAGAGTTGAAGAAATGTTAAACGGTCTTCATAGGTTTGTGATTAATAATATATCAATTCACTAAATTGTAATAGATTAGGGATCCATGTGAAGTATAGAACTTTATCAAAATGGTGACGCTTGGTTTAGATAGTGTAAAGGAATTTTTACTTCCAAGCCTTCGCAGGCCTAGTGCCTACGAAACACTCATTCCAGGCCCTCAGGTTACATTTTTCAAAATATTGTTTTCACCCAAAACAGTTAAGCTGACATTCATTCGTTTAGAAATTCGAGTTAATATTTTGCATGATGTTTATCTACAGTGTTTTCTTTATGATGATATATAGTAAGATTCTCTGTACAACAATACCTTTCATTATTGTGTAGCATTATTGCCATATTTACCCTGCATTTTTGTAAATAAAAGATACCAGCATCATGAGGTTGCCAAGCATAATTGTACCCCCTCCTCTCCTTCACCCCAACCCCCGAAAATGAGATTCATAGCAAACCGAAGACTCCATCTATTTCCTGAAGTTACCTGAAGCTTTTTGTATTTTGGTAATTATTGTAGTCCTACCAAAAACTGCACAGTGCAATTCTTAATGGGCCTTACACTAGGCCTAAACGTTAATTTTATTGTAAAAAAAAAATAAACAAAACCCCAATAGAGGACCATGAACTGGATGACATTCAGCACAACTTGTCTGTGACCAGTTTGTTATGCACTGTATTTCATGTTTACATTTAAAACTTGTACTGCTAGCAATGTTTTGGAGTGGTCTAAAAAATATTAGTTTTGAGTGTAAGTCCTCCTTTAACATGAATCTCCATAACCTTCATTTGGTAAATATCAACAGTTTTTATTGTTGGTATACTGTACTTAACTGTGGTTTGTTAAAACTGCTGACCAGATGTTGACTAAATATAAATTTGGAGTGAAGGCCATAGATTGAGTTCAATGACAGGTCAAAAACTTGTATTTTTGTGCAAAGAGTAACACAAAATAATAAAGGAACTATATCATACCCCTCACTCTAGGTAAAAAGATTTCCTTGTTTATGTAGCTGCAGTTATGTAAATATTTTAATCAAGTAGAAACATTTTAGTGTCACGCCACTTCAATTAAATGTTGTCATGTCTCATTTGGAGACTGACGATGAACGATGAGATACCTTAAATAATTATCTTTTCTTCTTTAAACTGTCAAGCGAGATAATCGATTGTCCCATTTTCAACACAAAAGTGCATCGTTCAATGGCACATCATGGTTTTATGGCCTTTTTCTTTACCATATTATTAAATATTTTTCTCCACTGGATTTAATTCTAGTCAGCATTTGTATTGAAAATTAAAAGCTTATTAACCATCACCTCTGGTCTGTTTGATCTATGAAAAGGATAAATTCTGGTGACTCAAGTTGATCGCCCATGCAAAATTGCTGAAAATTTGCAGAATCTGTAAGCTGAAAATGTCTTTGTTTGTCATAAGTATTTGTCATTCATTTATCCAAAGAGGAATAGAATATTTCTATAAAAAAGGTACATTTTCAAGAAGTTCTAAAAATGCAGAGAACTTTGACAGCTAAGCAAACATTTCAAATGTATCAGGTTTCAAGGATAAATATACATCAAGATAATATTAGTCTATGTAAAGCTTTTGAAGAGCTTTTGCCCAGATGACATCACAGACTCCCAACTGTTATCCAACATCCTAGTGTGAGTTAAATATTTAGCCTTGAGTCAAACTATGTTGCATTCAATCAACCATATCTAAAGTTAGGGGCAACAGATATTGAGATCTTGGGATTCCAACCAGCAGTATTGAATGTTATTCTCTTCCATATAAGTTTCATGTGATTGCTTGTCACCAGAAAATCCTTTAAGTGGTACCAGCTGAACTCCTACACATCTATCTGAGACTACAGTAGATATCCTACTGTAAAGTGTAATGTGCTGGTTGCCTCCAACACTACTAGAGTGAGTATATGTTGAGAACTTGTAATCCGATAACCACAGTAGGTGGCCCATTCTGTTGTCTTCATCTGGACATTGAGACAGAACTGATTGTTCACAGCCTTCATATGTTTATATACAGTATATGAAATTAAATTGAAAAAAAATTGAAAATTTCTAGAAAAGTGTAAGATCAGTAACTGTATTCAACTAATTTTTGAGTTCATATGTACCTTGAGCCTGTGTTGTAATGAGCTAACTGTAGAATAAAATGAAACCTTGGTTTTTATTTTTTATTAATTATCATTTATTAATGATCAGGCTCCTTCCTAAAGGCAAGCTTCATTTCTCTTTGTGAACTATATACAGTATATACCAACTAAGGACTGGATAGCTGAATTAGTATGAGCAGTGTAACAGGAGATTTGTAATTCACGAGATCACTGATGACCATTGGGAGCCTTGTTCAGCTGGGCAAAACATTTCTTTGGTCTATGAGTTCTGATCATCGTATGATGCACAGATGTACTGTAATTGAAATAATAACGCAGGTCTGGCTTTCTTGATTAAGTACTTTCATGTTTGTCATGGACATTGTCCACAAATTAAGAGGATGTTGACCAAAAAAAAAAAGAAAGAAAAAAAGAAAAAAAAAAGAAAAGAAAGTAATTTGTGAAAGTGCTAAATTGGAAGCTAAAAGATCGTGTACAGTACACTGGGAACCATCTCTTGAACATTTGGAAGTCAAGATCATACAATGTTACAAGTGCTCTACACAAGGAATGAAATAAGCTAGTTTGTGCAACAGAAAGAAAGAAAAAAAAAGTGCCATTGCCATGAAAGTGTAAATGTTGCCTCTTTTGATAAAGTTTAAGTTGTGTGAAGTTGAAATGTGTGCATTGACCTTCTGCAAGTTCTGTGCATTCATAGTTATCAAATAGCCTCATGCAGAATCCCGTCCCACAGATATACAGGTATGAGTAAGTGTAAGATAAATAGATAAACATATATGTATTATTATTATTATATAGAAAAACTAACTGTACGTTGCACATCTTGTGTTTAATCCTCCAGCTGAGCTATGATTAATCTGAGCGTTTTTGTTCAAATGGTCAATTTCAAAATTGAACTAAGGATGGAAGGTTTGAATACTGTTTCTGGTCTTTACCTTGTAACATTGGACAAGGCGCTTACACTAATCTCGTCTTGCCTCTCCTCATCCTGGTGTAAAATTGGGGATCTTTGAGGTAATTTGTGACTAAAGTTGCATGGACCAGATCATGACTGCTTCTCCATGGAATTCCCCCGGGGGACATGTAGTTGTGGTGCACCATAGCGCTGTTTGAATTGTGCACACTTTGGGTGTTCACACTTTGGGTGTGACAAGTAACCAATGGTCAGGGGTTAACTGAACATTGTCATGTCATGTGAGATGGCATTGTCATTGAAAGGAGACTGAAAACCTACCACTGTTAATTTTGAAGGATAAGTCGAAAAATCAAACAATTTGTCAATTTTTGTTGTTGTCTCTTTTTATTCTGCTTTGCCGAACAGTTGTCAATTAAATCTATAAATATTCCGTCAGTATTTTCCAGCCAATTACAGTAAAGGTTTGTAGCTTATTTTGAAATTGGCACTTTCTGTATCTATCGAATTGTTCTGTAGGATGTGCTTGCTTACACATATTCATTACTAAATTAAAGGCCCATAGGCCTTGGGCCACATACAGTGTACAGCATACCAACAACTGCATAAAATTTCCCAATTTCAGTGTACTAACCAAAGTTTCTACCAAAAAATCCAAGTACTTTCCTGGAGCTTAGATAAGTACAGTACAGGTTAGAGGGTAATACATCACAGAGCTAATGAAATGATTTCAATAGTTGCTATATAAAAATTGTGTCAACCATGTACAATATTTCAAATGTCTAGATGATTTGATGGCAATTAATGCTCTACATATTCTACAACAGAAGAAGGAAAACTATGCATTGACCTGAATTGAATTCTGACAAGATGATACAGTATTCAATGTCCTTCTCTGAAATTGAAAGCCGTGGAAAAACAATCAATTCTCTCATTTGCACATGACAGTACATGATTAATGAAGTGAGTCAATGTATGACTCATGTGCAGCTCAGCCAAGTTTGAAGTGGGATTAACTGTAGGATGCTGTCATGACATTTCTTATACTTTGTCAAAGTTCAAGGAAAAAGGTCAAAGATGGGTTTATGTTTATATATATTTATTCTATATGAAGGTACAGTGAATAACTTGTAAACCTGGTATCGCATGGCGAAAGGCTACATAAAATGGGCAACTTGCTACAGTATACTACAGATTTCAAAGATGGCTCATGCATAGCATCCTTTAGTACAAAGGAACCATGTTTTGTAAGATACAAAGTTCAAAGAGCCCATTAAAAGTTGTCATGTCAAATTTGAATTCTAAATTGTTTGATTTTGTCAATATTCAATACAGTAGCAATTCATGATCAGTAGAAATTGTACTCAATGGGAGGAAATAAAACTTTTTTGAGATCTATACAAAAATGTGGCTTCTTTTCAGACCTGTCTGTCCTACAGATGAAAGTGTGTACCATTTGGCATTTTATCGTATCCCTGTACGTTTTTACCCTTTCAGTTGGTCTTACCGTTAAGCCTTGGTTTTAATACTGTGTACATGATTGTCAATGCAGGGTCTGAGTCCAGTAGGGTCACGATGGTCAAGTATATATTAGCTCTGTAAAGTTGTCGTGAAGATAATCTGACCTCTTATCAGTAGAGCTTGTGTCAGAAGCAGTATATAGATTAATTCACAGTCATTATCACATCCAGCCAAACAAATTGAGAGGAATGTTTCATGCTGAAGCAACAGAGAGAGAGCGATGGAGAGAGAGTTGTTATATCGGGGGAGTTCATATTTAGTCTATGAAGGTATTTCCAAGACCTTTGACATTTTCAATTTCCTCCCTTGTTTTTTTTCTTTCTCCTCCTCCATGCTGTACAGTAATTTGCTCTTTAAGATCTTTGTCACAACATACCAGGGCTAAAATTACATGGTTCTTCAAGTGGATCATATTTAGATGCATGCCTTGCATCTTCCTCTTACTGCTGTAACCCTCTCAGTTTTACCTATTTCTCTTTTTCCTCTCGATCTCTCCCGGTCTCTTTCTGTCTTGTTGCATTCCATTCATAAGTCATTAGGATGGATCAGTTTGCTACACATCTGCTTGGCTGTATTCTCTATGGATGTTCTATAATTAATACTACAGTACAACTCCCTTGGCCTGCTTTCTCATCATAATGTCTTTGCCAATTTGTTGAGTGCAATGGGATACATGTATCTAAACTACGGTTAGGACAAAAAAAAAAGAAAGAACGAGAAATCTCTCTTATACGGAAAGAATTATATATATATAAAAGCCTTCTTCTATTGATGACTAGCATCACTGTTATTGAACAGTGAGGACTGGATAGAGATCTAAGAACTGAAATATATTGCATATATAAATACATATTGGACATGTAAGGATAACACGGCACACATAAAGACAAACAAAGCTCTTCCGGCATACGGTGTACTTGTAATTTGTTTTAACTGTGCATCACTGGCGATCGCTATCAATTCGTTTGGATGTGCTGCCGTTACTAATTTCCTCATTGACTTCTTTCGGGAGCCGTTCTTGTTTCTATGAATAGCGGTAAGACGACGTTTCTCATATAATTTACAGACACAGCATGACTGTGTTTTAGGGGGGTAATAATTATTATTAATTTGTATTCCATATGGCTAATGATATTACATGTCAACATTGGAGTCCTCGACAGTCTGCCAGATGTATGTATATATATTCTGTTATAATTTACAGTTTAAGTTAGATTTCCACTGACTTCAAGAGTTACACTTGCTGTGTAAGTACTAAGTAGTTAACGTCGCCGAATTACTTGCAGTTCGTGGTGTACCGTACACCCTTTTGTCTCTTTTTCTCTTTTTTCTTTGAATATCATGTAATATTATCAAAATTAAAAGGTCAACAGCTATTTGCCATCCCCAAACTTGATTATGACCTTAGAAATTGTGAGTGAGTTTTCAAAAAGGAGTTTCCTAGAGGCACAGCCGACCCTCTGTATTTTATCCAGACAAATATTGTAGAGGACGGTTCAATTAAACATTTAAAATGTCTCCTCAGTGTGGCAGTTCTGGTTTGACAGAACTTGGCGATTTAAAGTGCTTGTTGAAATCTGAGCTTAGTAACCATTACTTAACAATCTAGCATATTTGGAGCATACCCAAACTACGTGCCATGAAGTCATACATGTATGTAGTATGTGTGGCATGTTAGTAATTAATGGACATTTCAACCATTTATTTGATTTTCTTCAGTTTTTAATCAGAGAACTCCTACTGTTAGGTTTTACGCCTTCATGCTGAAAGACACACATGTATGCAGTTGGGAGAATTTCTTTATACTGCACTCAGCTGTCATGCGTCAGAGCCCACATAATGACAGTCTGAGGAATCTGTTTCTACTATATTAAGGTTAGGGTGATGTTCTTAGTGTCTGTACGATTGCTTTGAAGCATGATTTGAAAAAAGAAAAAGAAACAGTTTAGGGTGGTACTAGGATAACTCCAACTGGCTATAAAATTGTCAAAATTGATAGTATATACATGTATGTTCATTTGATTCTACTGTATGTATGAATGTACACAGTTAGCATTATATGTACAGTAGTAGTACGAGCAGGGAGTTGTTCCATAACAACTCTCTGGTACAAGTATGGTTCTCACTTCCTCTGGAAACCGGTAAATTTTGGAAAGTGAGAAAATAAAAACATCTTTTCTAGGTCTTCACTTCCTTGGATGTTGAAAGTTTAGTCCTGGGAAATGTGAGGAAATTCCTTTTCTTGAACATCATGCACATATTTGCATGACTACTTTACTTAAAATGTTTCTTTCTCTGCAAATATAATATTTTTGTCCCGAGCAGTCAATATCGGTGTATCGTCATATCCTTTCATGTGATTTTTAATTTGCAGTCCTAGTTGCAATTTAAAGGTAGTCAGTTTAGGCCTCAAATTATAGCATGCTATTATAATTGCTAGAAGTTTTCAAAAAGTACCTTCCTTGGGGTTTTTACTCTTCAAATTGTTCTAAGGCAATTTTAAGGAACACACAAGATGACTGAATGTCCCAGTGAGGAAAATTTCATCGAAGGTTGTAATTAAAACAGTTTAAGAATTTTGACCAAAGGTGACCATATTTGAATGTCTAGCATATTTGGGGCCAATACAGCATACTGTACCTTTTAAGGATCTAGAACTATGTTGTTAGCATACATTTTGCCAGAGTTACAATTGCTAGGCCTATACTATGCTATGCTTTACTATACTGTAGGTAGCCTAACATTTATGCCATCATTGGTGTGTTTATGGCTTCACAGAAGAATTGTGAAGCATGTTTTGGTCTTGAAAAAAGTGTGTAATTTGATGTTGGAAAATTCAGCATGGGAACCATTAATGTGTTTGATATACAATACATGTTTGAGAGCTCTCAAAGTGACACTGAAAGGTTCAGATTGTTTTTGTTCCTGTTCGTTCTTCGTTCCTTGGAGCCAAACTTACAGTTCTGTAAACCAAATAGACTTAATGTAAATAGAAGACAACCTTTGATCAACCTCTTCTAGTTAGTATTGTAGATTTAGGTTTCCTTATTTCTGAGTCATTGCTGACTATGCTTGCCATATACAAACAATCCTCTAAAGGGGTGGTTGGTTGTCTTTCAAGTTCATCCCTACACCCATATAACTGCTCTATAAAAATTGAACTGTTATTAATGTGTCCCACTATATAGTATTAGTAATAGTGTAAATGTACTCAGCTCAGATAAATTATTCTTGAAAGTCCTGTAAATTAAACTACCTAGTATGCCAAAGTTCAAAGTTTTTTTCTTGATACAGGTCACAGGATATACTGTACTGTCTGACAAATAACATCTGATGGGGAGGTATGCCAACTTTTATGAGGTTTTTTCCCCCCCTTGCAAAATGCTTACGTTTTGTCAGGAAACGAAACGTAGCTCTGTAAATTCTTCCAATATTGTTGGGCTACGGAGCAGACATCTAAAGATTGTAGATTCCTATGATATCATGTGAAGTTAGTCAACTTGATATATATTATATACTGTGTTTGTGAACTTGCTGGTGCTTTCATTTTACTGAGAGAGGTGTGTGAACATGACACTCCGGCTGATGGAATTTCTGATCATCTGACGTTAAACGTGTTTGAATGAAGAAATATCGTGCAGTAAATGGAATCTCATGCTCTTTAATTGCCATGAAGTGAAAAAAATTAATAAAATAATGATCTAGGAGAGTGACTTATCGTAGTTGCAATTTGATATTAATACTCACTTGAATAGGTTCAGTACGATTGTTGACAAAAATGCACTGCATTAGGTAATTTCATTCTTTTTATTCTTGAAAATATGGAATATAAATATATATATGTGACAAAAATATATTGGTCAATTAAGCTGCATGATCTGTTTGGTGTGAGCTGCAACATTAATTGCTACTCTGTAGTCTTCTAATTATTTCCTTTATTTGTAAAAAGTAATTAAGTTTATCACATGTTTTTGGATTGAATTACCTTTACTTGTTTATTTTCTTAAGATACGTGTTTGTTTTGTCATGCAAACCTGTAGTAGTTGTATAATTGAGCTGTCAGAACTACAAAGCCTGGATCTATGATATTAAAAATTATTTGAAAAAGTATTTAAGAGGGGATCTACTGAAGGTTTGTAAGGAATTATGTTAAAAAAATTTGTTGTTGTTGTCATGTAGCAAGATGCCATAGTACTTAATGTACATGGCATTTAAATTAAGTGAATTGTGTCGAGCCTTTTGCAATCCTTGATTTGCTTTCTATATAAATGAAACAGGTTTATCAGTTCTAAGAGTTTAAGTTGTGTTCAAGTTTGGAGTTTGTGTGTCTGTGTCATCCATGCCACACTTGCAAACTTGGTAAAAAAGTTTCCAATTTTATTATCCTGTTTACACTAAATACTCAAATTCGACCACCGGCTGGTTTCTTACTCGGTTTAAGAAAAAGCTATTTTGCTGCCAGACACATTTATGACATTTTTCTGTTTTTGTTGTTGTTGTGGTCATGAATGCATCATATGGATACTTTAAAAACGTTCACATTTTTGCCATTGCTGCACAAAACCAACAATTTTCCTTGAGCCTCCAAATAGCTGATCATGTGATGATGTCAAAGTGACCTGGTAATAGTTTTCTTGAGTTCAAGTGCATGCATTTGTAAGTTGTAGAAGATATTACCATACATGTAGGTTGCAAAATATGAAGAACAGTCGGCAGTTTAATAGGTTTTATAAAATGTACCCTAATAGAATGTACTTTTTAAAATTTTACACTTTAAAGGTCATGTCTGACAATTTTAAAACTTTGGGTGATAATAGTTCTCTCCTTGTTAGGACTTTCTGTGAAAACATATTACTGTATATATATTCTTCAATGGTCTGAGACTTGTTGTAGAATAATTTTCCATTTGTATGAAAGGTCAAAAGTTAAGTACTGAACTATTGGTTTCATCTATTTATAGTTTCCAGTTATGTTAAGAATGTTAGACATTCATGTTGTCATGAGATAGTGTTGCAATGCACACAGTACATGTTTGTAGCTGTTTTGCAAGGTTTCCAGTACTTACATACAGTCATTAAAGTCAACACTGATTAAAGTCAACACTAATTAAAGTTAACACTGATTAAAGTCAACACTGATTAAAGTTAACACTGTCACTGATGATATATAAAATATGAACATTAAAATATTAACACTGTAGGTTAAATCATTGAGTGTACGGCTACTGGGTACACATAGATTAATGTATCGGGTACATCCCATCGCAATACGGTACGGGATGCAAAATGGGCAAAATGCTACATATAGGGTGCAAACATGTTCATAGCAGTTTTTGTACACAGGTACCATAGCAGTTTACTGTTTATGAAATCAAGTTTAAGAGCCTTCTAAACTGCTACACAAACTTTGAACATTAAATTATTCCCAGTAATATAATGGGTGTGTGCTTTACATATAATTATGCCTTTGCTGTGAGTGTATTGTTTAGCCATGATACTGACAAGATAAGGCACTGTATTATATACACTTGTACAGTAAGAGTACATTGACCTGTATAACAAACTCTTACAATAAATGTGCTCTGTTTCTTCAGTATGGTTTGATATTGAGGTACGTTAAGGTTCCTTTCAATTATTTGACCTCCAAATTATGGCAATTTATTCATTCCAAGTTTACCTGACATTATAATGCATTTTGTTTTGAATCTGTTGCAATCTGATGAGACTAGATGCTACATTATTTCAGAAAAGAAGATGCAGTTTACTTACTTGAAAACATAATCTGTTATGAATCATTAGGCGGAAGGGTTTGAGATTTTTAGAACGAAACAACATTAGTTCTTATTTGGGACGTGAAGTATTCTGTGTTCGATGATATGGTTAAAGGGATAGACCTGTGGCTGAATATTGTATGCTCTTAAAACAAAACGGCTGGATACTTTCTGCATCTGTAGGTAGCGCTTACTCTAGGTCAAAACCGTATCCTTGCAGTGTTTTGTATGCGGAAGATGTCAATTTTTCAATTTGGTGATAGTATTTAACAAATTGCATCTGGCAACAGCGAAGTGGTTGACCTGATCATGACACGACAGCTAAATATGTTTTTATTTTTCTTGAATAATGTTTTATCAATCAGTTTTCCGTAGATAAAACTAGTATTGCTATGGGAATAATTTTGGAACTTTGATGAATTTCTTAATGCAGAGAACATTAATTAACAGCTACTATAAGTAAACATATAGGAAATGCATAACATTTCAAGGATAATTTTATTGACAAGAAGATAATAATATAGGAAAGTAAAGTTTTTGTTAATTATGATGACGTGAAAGACCACCTACTGTGATCCACTCCTTGCAAGAATTGATGGCCTATAGAATAGTTTTCATTCCATCAACCATATCTCAAGAGTTATGTAGGGACACAATCACACAGGTATTGACTTTTTTCTGATATGGGGCCTTCGTTTAACTTAAAGTGTGGAATATTTTCTCTCTAAAATTTAGGTTTATGTTTCATTGTCTGCTACTGGTGTATCCCTTTAGAAACTTACAACCAAAAGATTGTCAGCATGGGATAAGTGTGGATCACTTAGTTAGAATGATGGGTTACCGGACGTTAATATCGTTACTTGACAGTACTAGCTCGTTCAGAGTGGTTCAACTTGACTTACGAATGACAATAAATAACGATATAAAGAACAACAAACAACAACAACAACAATAGACGTTGTGCAAGAACGATTAAATAGAAACGTTTCCAGCTGAAGTCGTAACATTTTGAAGACCTACGTATGTCAGGTGTAAATATTTGACGGCACAATTTTTTCAGTAGTTGTTTTACCAGGCACCGTTGTGTCCTTTCTCTTAGCGTGTAGACAGAATAATCTCCTGTGCGGTGACTGTATGATCACGTCAATTGTGCATCAAGGAAGCTTGGTCAGTACTTACAGTTAAATTCCCATGGAAGACAATTACAAAAAATATGGTAGTAAATGGGATTTTCCCTATATATTCCACAAAAGATGTGAGGTAATTGCCGATTCAAAAGGAAGTCTTCTTTTTTTCCCCCTGTGACTATGTAGTCATGAATAAATAAACTGAATGATATAGAGACATGTTATGTGACATTATTGAGGATACTAGTAAAGAACTGTATAGGTAGATAGGTGTGCATAGGTAAAGGAGACATGTGAGTCAGGAGTGAAGTAAATACTTTACCCAAACCATTTAGTTTTTTGGGTACAACCGTATGATTAACTCTGAAGGTTTTCAAATCTGTTAATTTACTGCACATGCTCTCTTCGCTTCCCTGTCTCGATCCTAAAGACATTCCCCTTTCTCAACTCAATAATCATAATCGTTTCATAATCATAATGGTGTGTGGAAATTTGTTACAGAAATGAATATTGTGCCAAATGATTATTAAAGCAACTTGTTTTGACGACTTTGATAATTTTTACTCCTAAATACGCACAGCATTGTGCAGATCATTAGAGCCTGCAAAGTAAAATGTGTCAAAATTGACTGCCAACTAAGAATACATAAATATATAGAAGTGGAACAGTTTGAAGTTTTTTATTTGGATGTAAGAGAAGGGATGGGATATTGGCCCTCAAGTGGGTCGTCAGTGAGCTATAAATTAACAAATTGCTTTGTATGAAGCTAGATAGATAAAGAGTGCATGATATGAGTGAGTGATGGCTATAAGTAATGTTGTTGTTTGTGTTTGTTAATTTATTTGTTGTATATATTATTATGATTGTTGTTGCATTGTTGTTTTAGCTTTAAAACAGCTGGATGCTGTCCTTACTTTAATAGTCCATAGAATTTACTAAATTAAAGTTACACAGTAAACTTAATGGAAGTGGAATAAAACATTTTAGCTAGATCATAAATGTACATGTTTTTATAACACAACTATTTGAAGTGTTAGGAGTGAGCTGTTAATGGAATTATGGACTGGATAAACAGACAGGGTACCCTCAACTCTCTTTGTCTGTTTCCTTCAAGGTTAAACTAGATATACAACAAGATTACTACTCTACAGCTTATCCGGGTAACACCACAGCTTAATCCTAGTACTGGTAATGGGCATTACAACAAGCAGCTTCCATCCTTAGTATTTCTCTGTAAATGTATCAGAGGTCTTCTTAACCTCTATGATGTTCAGGGATTCCAAGAAAAAGCAAGTCTGTATTGTCTAATTTTGTAGATTCTCTGTACTTTATTTGTACATGACTGTCCCCAGCTGTGTTGTGTGTACATGTGTTCTTTGCCCGTTTGGTACTATTCATAAATCCAAAAGCTGTAGCACTGTAACAATTGACTCTCCTTTTTCAAAAGTTTATAGCTTCTTAGACCTCAGTAACAACTAACAAGCATTCCCAAATAAGGTACACTTAGATGTTGCGATGTTCATACAACGTAAAGTTAATTAAAGGTGGATGTAGCCCATGTTTGTACAATGTAAAGTTAATTAAAGGTGGATCATTAGTGCCTACTATAGCCTCCTCTGCCTTAATTGTCACTGAAAAGAAGAAAGTTTACTTTTAAGTTTGATACAAATGAAAAGATTCAACCTACAGGTGGTGTGTCAGTAACTGAAAATCCCTCTTACTGTAGGTCAGACGGTAACATTTTAAGCCTCAGTTCTAAATTTAGTATTCTTAAAAATGGTCAGTTGTATTCCCAGGGGTAAATTTATATGAGAATTCAACTGCAGCGCAAGATAAAATCATTAACCAGTTTTAAGTTTTGGCCAACTTTTTTTTGTATATTAGCTTGCTCTCTACTGTAGGTCAGACGGAAACATTTTAAGCCTCGTTCTTAATTTAGTATTCTTAAAAAATGGTCAATTCTGGTTGTATTCCCAGGGGTGTAAATTTATATGAGAATACAATTGCAGCACAAGATAGAATCATTAACCAGTTTTAAGTTTTGTCCAACTTTTTTTGTGTGTATATTAGCTCGCTCCGCGTCTCCCTTGTGACTGTGTGTCTAAACTTTAAAATATTTATATTCAAAACTGACTTTTACTTTCAGTGCTGGTGTCTTTTCATGTTACAGTAAGTGAAAGCAAGCCTCAGCACACCCTAAAGCAATTTACACATACCCTAGATATCGCTATCTTTACTCCCTAATTGTGAAGGAGCTCTAGGTAAAAAAAAGGTCCCCAGTCATTTACAAGGGTGAGCTTTGTGGAATATGATATAGCAGGGAAGTATCAAAACTTAGTTTGGGAGTTTGGGTTCCTTGAAAAGAATCATATTAATTTCAATATGAATGTACAGTGAGTATTTTTTAGACACAATAAGATCTTTATATGCAAGAATATTTTCTTTCATGAAAGCCAAATATTGATAAAGCAGGGGTGGTTGTGGAACTTCCAGTGTCTAAGAGGTTTCTTCATGTTTCCATTTTTTATGGTTAAAGGTGACACTATCAAATAAAACCATAACACCTTCAGCGTTCGCCCAAAATTGTTGTTTAATTTTGCAGATAGATTTGTCAATTAGTCCAGTGACCCTACTTAACGTGTGAACAGTTAGATTTCTATTAAAAAAAAAGAAGGAAGAAATAAGTGAAATAAAAAATAAAAAATAAAACAAATGAAAATTTGATAGAAAATCAGTTCTATGGATTGTAGACATGGAATATTGTATTCTGCACATGTATATTAATATGGAACTGCATCAAAACAACTTCCAATAATGTAGAAAGTCAACACTTAAACAGTAAAGCATGGCTGTTTAGCCGATATTTTATGTGGCCCGAGCTCAAATATGGACTGAGGTTTGTTTTGTTACATCGTGTTAAAACAGCAATTCACAGCGTGTACTCCCTCACCTCATATAAGGTATGCTTTACTGTATTTACCCACTCTAGCAATTCTTAGTGTGCTTATATGGCCATCTCCCTTCCGTAATTGCCATCCTCTGGTACAAGCATCGCTCTTCTATAGCTCGTCTGAAAATTACGGAAGGGAGATGGCCATACACGCACAGTAAGAATTGCCAGATGCTAGAGCGAGGTAAATACGGTAATGCATAGGTTGAGTACATCGCTCGTTAATGCAAAATCCACATAAGGTTTGGGAAATTTCTTGGATAATTGCATGAAAATCTCATCTTTTAATGTTAATGATATTCCATCTTATCATGTACAGTCTTGAATTCATATCTTCATCATAAAATAGAAATGAAATGTGTTTATATGCAAGGCACATATCATTCAGGTGAATTAACTTCCTGTTTCAAATTCAATGCAGGATGCTTTGCAGTTATATACATTTGATTTTAAAGGTAAAAAAAACAACTACATAAAAGATGGTAATTATATATTGCTGTTTGTTGGACCTGAAAGCTGAAGTGCTATAATAGACTCTTTAAGTATTTCAAGTGGATCTTTCTCAGTTGTATGTGCTGTACATAATGACCATATGGTAAGTGTGTGTACAAAAGGGTAGGAAACGCACTTCTTTAGATATAGGTTGTCTGCAATGTCAACGGGCAACAGATCTTCTTCCAGAATTTACTTTGCTCCTCACTTACCTATCTCCTCACAACCTCAGCACTATGGTAAACTTTTAACACTGCGCCCTCTATACAACTGCAACAGTCAACAGATCTTTGTCCAGACTCCACTAAATCCCTCTGCCATTTCGAACTGCCAGAGTCAAGGCGAGTTACTAATTACAAAAGACATCAGTAGTTGCTTTGTTCCTCCAACTTATAACTGTGTTCTCCACTCAATACATAAATACTTCATATCTACCCACTGTAACCAGCCAAACTTGGTAGCGTTTTAGCACTGCACTCCCCCCCCCCTTCTCCACCTCCACTCACTGACTGACCCCTCCTGAATTAAACCATATTCAATTCCTCATCTTTCTGAATCCACTCTTTATTATATAGGAGGTTTGTTTTTAGAGCAGTTCACAGGCATCAATACTGTACATATAGGAAGAACTTTCTTTATATGTTGTTACTGTTCAATGGTTACAAAGAAATGACAGTGTGAAATTTAAACATACCTATTTGAATGAAAGATCAAATTCCTAGAGCTGTATCTCGATAAATTTAAATGATAAAGTGTCATCAAGACATATTAACTTTATTGAAAAGTGCGGAAGTGTTGGTGGGATGAGGAGTGGGGGGGGGGGTGGGTGGGTGGGTTTGGGAGAAAGTAATGAAACTGGAGTGAATGAAAGGAAAAAGGGATTTAGAAACAATGCCAACCATGAGTCCAATTTCCTAGTTATATCTTTGTTTCAAATCATAGTTTACATATAAGGATTATATTTTTACTACGATCATCGTTAATTAGTTTAAGCTATAAAATTTTTCTTGGAATGCAAAAGGTACTGTAACAAACATAACATAAAAAAGGGTGTGGGGGTGGTGGGGGGGGGGGGGGAAGCAGCTTAAATCCATGAGTTAGATCAGCTGTTACTTAGCTGGTATACTGCAGTACTTAATAACTTAGGATAGGATGCCACGTATGGCTGTGTAGTGACTATCTATGTATTACTAACACACCTGTTATGATCAGGTCTGTCTGTTATGTATCCAGCTGCTATGGAAGGTGGTACAGTATTTCTAGATCCATACTGTATATACAGTGTAAGCCTGTAATATTCTACTTTTTGTAGCCGGAATGAATTGTAATGGTGTTAGCTCAATAAGTCTTTCCTGGCATCTTCCTGTAGTCAGGGCTTTGAGACTGTATTTACCATTATGGATCCTAGGGTCAACTGCTTCCACTTGGAATTGAATCTTTATAGAAGCAGCTTCTGTATTTAAGTGTAGAAAAAAAGCAAAAAAAAAAAAAAAACAGTTTGCAACTTTCTAGGTGGGATTGCGATGTGATAAATGTTTGCCCACATCTACCATGTATGTAATTCCTTGCACAGTCTGCGTGCCGGTCGGGTGATGATATTGTAGTCAAGCAATAATATGAACTTACCTACCGGTTAGCACGTTTAAGGTATGGGATTATGAGTTCACAAATTTTAATCTGGGAGTATGATATGGACAAACCAATTACACACATGTAAAGGTTAGATGTCTACCATTGGACTACATCATTAGGATTACATGATAGATGTCTACCATTGGACTACATCATTAGGATTACATGATAGATGTCTACCATTGGATTACATCATTAGGATTACATGATAGATGTCTACCATTAGACTACATCATTAGGATTACATGATAGATGTCTACCATTGGATTACATCATTAGGATTACATGATAGATGTCTACCATTGGACTACGTCATTAGGATTACATGATAGATGTCTACCATTGGACTACATCATTAGGATTACATGATAGATGTCTACTATTGGACTACATCATTAGGATTACATGATAGATGTCTACCATTGGACTACATCATTAGGATTACATGATAGATGTCTACTATTGGACTACATCATTAGGATTACATGACAGATGTCTACCATTGGACTACATCATTAGGATTACATGATAGATGTCTACCATTGGACTACATCATTAGGATTACATGATTACATTAAAAACATGTAATGAACAAATGCAGGATAACATCAGCTTGGCCAGAGTTTTACTGTACCTACATGTGTGTTTAAATCTTTTGGTTTTATTGATTACATTGGTTTGGGAAATATTTAAGATATCAAAGCAATTCATATTGCCAACTCGTGAGAGCTATATTTATCCCATTTATTGCATAATTTGGACAGTTATATCAGTTCCCTTTGTCTGTTTTGTGGGGTATTTACATTTTCTGGGAATTTCAAATAACTTTTAATTTTCCTTTGGATATTTGAAGGGCTTTGTTTGGTAATAGTGTGGTCATTAACAAACAAGTCCATCTTCTTTGGATACAGTTCAATATAAAAAAAATTAAAAAAAGAGTAAAATGCGTGCCTAGATAGCTTTCAATGTTGCCATAAAAATACTCATTACTCGAAAAGAAAAGTAGCAAGAGAAAGTCATGCAATGATGATGTGTAAATCAATATTATGTCAGTTATAAATGGTATGATGCTATTTTGGGAAGTATCATCTTCAGTTACATCATGTGCCTGTTTTGTAATATCTGTAATTATAGTGAGGTTTATAGGCTATGGTATTAAGCCACCTTGTTGTTGTTGTGATGGTGTACGAAAACAATGTGCGATTTATTGCATGAGGTTTGGTCCAAAGCCTGGATTGGACAATTACAACCCCGATTCTAACTGTGAAGCCCTTTGGTAATAGTCGAGACCCGTGAGCTGATACTTATCTGTATTATATATCTCACTTGTTGTAGGCATGCCAATGATTGCAGTGCCTGTTTCCTGTTCAGTGCTCAATAGTGAGGTTTGTTCGAAGCAAACCCGGTGTTAATAGACCGCCACCCAATAGCGGCAGTAGCATCCAGCATTCTTACCATAGGGCATGTATGAATAGCAGAAGCTGACATGGTAACAGTCAAAAGACTAAACAATGCCAGGATGAGGAAAAGACAGATTTTCCTGTTGTCTTTCCACATCACCACTCAACAATATAGACTGGTCAGCTACTGTACTGGTGTCGGGAAGTACTCACCTGGTGCTACCGAACAGTTTGAGATTCCATCAGGCCTCAGGCCTCAAACAAAAGGAGTTCAATTCCACAATAGGGTATAATAAATACAGAAGTGTGTGTCATTTGCTTGGATGAGTCATTTATAGGAAATTGGTGTTAAAAACAGTTCTACAGTTGAAAGACAGGAAACCTGTATGTAATGGGTGTATGTATGTATGTATGTATGTATGTATGTATGTATGTATGTATGTATGTATGTATGTATGTATGTATGTATGTATGTATGTATGTATGTATGTATGTATGTA
>JAIPMN010001896.1:0-12914 GCA_020650975.1 Apostichopus californicus | reverse complement strand
TGTATGTATGTATGTATGTATGTATGTATGGGAAAGAAATGAATGGATAAAACATTTGGGTAAGAAGGAAGGTATTGTAAAAACATGTGTGCTGTATAGTCCATCTCTTAAACACTTTTCTTTACGCTTACGCCTACTGTACATGTCTCCTCACTAAGTTAGATAATATTATATATGTCACATATGTCACCACTTGGCAACAGTTTTGTCTGAGTAAATATCACAATTCACTGGTTTGAAAGGGTAAGAGTAATGTTAAGTTTAATAGCTAACTTTTCAAAGAAATTTAAAACAGTAAAGAAAAGAAGCGGGGAAAAAAAAAATTGGAACGAGAAAAATGACAGTAAGCGGAGAAAAGAAAAAGCAAGATGAGGATGCCTTAGGTTGTCAAAATTGTTTGGTTTGTTCAATATGCTGTTAAATCTGTTGAAAATGATGAAGATTTAGTACTACAGTAGCTAGATTGACCAAAGATAACTTTATGTGACATAAACCGACAGAAATGAATTCAGCGTGACTCAAAGTTTCTTCCACTCGTCATCATCGGTTGTCACGGTCAGGACGAGCCCTCCCCGCCTTCGTTTTTTCAACTATGTCGTTGCTTACCGACTCCCGTCGGTTTTCACAATCACAAATAAAATTATCGTCTGTGTTGTTGATATGTATGCCCCTGTAGCCATAACAGCGTGTGCATGATACACGCTGCTGTGAGATTGCTATAGTGCTCTGTTGTGTCCTACTCGACGTCGTTGATGCATTTTGAGAGGATGACACTTGAATCAGAGAGACGATAATTAAGGGATGACTCACACGACTTTACCGACAGTGTATGTTAAAGGGTGAAAATATCTCTACGGACGACGCATGTACACCGAACAGTGTTTTGTCGATTGGCATATATAACTGATGTAATATGCTATTTGAATTAAGTGTCTTCTCAGAATCGAATGCATTGCTTCACTCTTTGCGGAATGACTGAGGAATGTTTAGTCATGACAAGAGGTTGTCGGGAGGCCTGTACGTGGGATCGAGACAAGTTTCCGCTTGATTACGAAACATTGTGACATAATTTTGATATTTATAGACTGTTAGTCTCTGGCTTGGAATTAGCACAAAATGAATTTGTTTGTGTTTATTGGTAAAATTAGCTGTACAGATACATTTGTATCAACGCTGTGTGAAGTAGTATATAGACTTACAAGTATGAAAGTTAAGTTATTTTGAATATATGCACAAAACATGGCCTACATAACCTAATATAGTACAGAACTATAGCAGTATAATCAGAAATATACAGAAATTTTGTATTAATAGCTCAACAGACGAATACTGTAACCATATTGTGAGAAGTTAGCAATTCTCCACTTTAACATTTAATAATGAAAGTTAATTAGTTTATATGTTGAATGAATATATATGCTTCAGCATGACATCATATGTACCATGTACATGTACTGTATGCCATGTGTGTATGAAAAACAAATTGCAGAAGTGATTACTTTTTCAAGTACGTTTAAGTTCAAGTTCATTAAAACTTACGGAACAATCTGAACATGTCAGGGTTACATTAATGTTCAGATAGCAATTCAGCATTAAACATGATGTATACAGTAGCTCCTGGACTGCTAGTATGATAAAAAACATTTGATTTTTAATGCCATAAAATTGAGTGGGGGGAGGGGAGAGGATTCATTGGTGGGGGGGTGGGAACTTGCCCATGCCTGGAAAATCAAAGTACAGTACTTTAGTAAACTAAGTTGTGGCCCAGTGCTTAAATTTCCAGTCATGGATGGGATTTCTTTTCATTCAAAGAATAAGGTAATTTTTGGTCAATCTCAAAACATGGGAGTAATTGCTTCATAGATATGAGGAACTGTTCTTTTAGGGTTTAATTCCTCATTGTCATTCCACTTGATATCCTTAAATTTAATCCAATGATCTGCCAAGTTTTGACGGAAATCTGTATTTCCATCAGGGGGAAGTGTTCTTAAAGCACAAATAGTTCTGTAATTGTTTAAACAGCTGATAGCAATACCTTTATCAGGGATTAACCCAAAATAGTTATGACCAAGCACTGTATTGTACCATTTATCTCCTAACAGTGTATTTAAAGATCAAATGGTATCAACCAAGTGCATGTGTAGCAGTATGTGTTTAGTATATCATTACAGCTCTTTTGGTGTTTAACTACAAATCTTATAGGGTTTAACATAATTTCTTTTGTGCACTGTCAATGAACTTTAATAGCTTGTTGTACATGTGAAATATTTAATGTATGTATACATAATATTTCTTTAGTAACTTTGTGGTAAGTTCTTTATTTGCCTGGAGTAATGGGGCTTGGTTTTTTTTTTCTCCCCTTTAAAGCTGATAGCGTCAGAGGTGTGGTTATCATATCCTTTTATCATTTGGTTACAGATTTCATGGAAAACCCTTTGTTTGTGGTTACTCTTATTGATATGATTAATTGAGTAGCCATATTATTATTGGCAGTTTTGAGGGGGTCGTGGTAGGGAGTTTTTTTTTTTTAGATTGAGATATTGAGATAGATATCTCAATATATCTTTGTGGCAAGATATTGAGATATTGGAGAAATAATCTCAATATGGGAATATTTTGTAACAATTAAGATATTGTGATATATGTCAATATCTTGTCTTAAGTTGTAAGATCTTTTATCTTAATAATTCAATATATGTTTAATAATATAGTACAGTATATCACTACATGAATATCTTGATGTTGAGATATTTAAATGGTAATTCTTATTGTATCTCAATTTCCTAACCTCTCAATATCCCAATAATGATAATAATTGCCTCCAATATATATCCCTGGTCACAAAGATACTAAGTTATGGAGCAAATTTATCTCATTAAAAGCTCTTTAGGTTGAGGGGGAAAGTTGAGGGGAAGAAGTGAAAGGTTTGAGTTCCTACTGGCACTATGATGTCACAGATTAGGAAAATGTCAGGCCCCTCCCCCCCCCCCCCGCCATACACGCTTTTTAAAATACGATATTGCCCAAATGGAGCAAAGTGTTAGTTAGCTCAGTGGCGGAGCGTCCATACAGTCGGGGGGGGGGCGGATGCCCCCCCTGACGGACTCAAATGGACTGCTGGCGCCCTTTTCAGCTCTTTACCACTTTTTACTTATTCTTGATTATTGACTTTTTTATTGCGCTCTCATCTACTTATTGACATTTGTCACATTTTGTTGGTGTAATTTGGCGATGACACCTATTTATTCTTCGTTTATCTGCAAATGAGCCAGGCCCGGAAAGGGTCATTTCCGGCGATCTAGGGAGTATCTTTACTCAAAAAATTTCTGTACGCTACGCGCCAATCAGTGGTGGCGCTCCGCTTAGATAGTGTTGAAAGCGCCCCTACAGACCATTCTCGCCCCCCCTGACCAATACCCCTAGTTCCACCACTGAGTTAGCTCTTTGGAGTTGTTGATCTCTATCAGATAAGCTATAAAGGTGATGATTGGGTTGGTGTCTCCATGATACTACTGGGAAGGTCCAATCATGAAAGTAGACACTGACATTCACAATTGATCAACAACATCTCAACTTTGCTGACAGCAATATGTCATAACAGTGACATCTTTAAAATCCCAGAACAGAATTAATTCAAGTTGATATCGAGTTCATCATCGAGTTTGATCGGCCATCAGTTAGTCCTCGGTTTCTGAACTATTATGATTTTATCGTTACTAATTTGAGCTTTCTGTTAATGACACTTATCAGCTTTGACTTGTCATCAATTTTAACTAAGATAATTAGAGCATCCTTGATCGGTGGCACAGAAAACTTTGGTTTGACTTCCTGAAAATGTCAATATTGTGCAGTTTTTAGATCATGATGTAAAATTTACTTCTCTCCTCGCATACCTGTCTCCTCACTACCTTAGCACCCGTTCTACCGTGCCTATAATGTCCACGGTAACCTTTTAACACTGTGCACCCTCCATGTCTCTCATTCTACCATCTTAAGTGCCTACACGCATTTTTCGATCGAAAATTTTCCATTAGATTTAGTCCTCACTGTAGCAGAAGTTTCGGGGGATTTTTCTTCCATCGGGTGCTGGATATCTTAGACGTCCTTTCCAGCTCGATAAGTTTCCTTTTCTGGTATTGGGGAGGGATTTGGGGGCTGTTTTTAGTGAGTGACCTTCTTACAAAGGTTTCTGCTGGTAGTGGTTGCCAGGGTAGCAGTTCTGTGAACTGCACGTTGGGCACATGTTTTTTCAGGGAGGAGGTCCCTTGTTCCTTTCATAGTGAACTGCTCCTTGGTTTAACAGTATTAGAGGCTCCCTGATTCTGGAGAAAGCTGCTCACACTTGGTTTCTTTCAGGATCCGTCCCCTGCTCTCTTCAAAGGGTAGCGTTGGGGTTTCTTCAAAGGGTAGCGTTGGGGTTTCTTCATGTAGCTAAATAGCAGAACTGGTCCTTCTTTACCTCCTTCCCCACCCCTTCCTCAGGTTGAATGCTGTCTGTGCACTTTCTGGTTGTGTGTATTGATTTTTGATTGAGCAATGTTTGGAATGCATGTGTGAAAATCTAAACTTGAATATTACCATTAGCACAGCACTGGTGTATTTGTGGCAGTAGATTTATTTGTTTAATGTGTTTACTATCGTTCATGTAAATATCGTTGTAGGGCATGTGGCTGTCGAAGGTGTTTTCTGTTAATGATTGTGTGTATCTTTAGTGTACTTTATTGACACGAGGATGCGAATATAATCTTTTAAAAAATTTATATAAAACCTTGCCTCTTGCACGGTACGTTTTCTATTAGTTTATAATTTCTTTCAGTGTATATGTCATAAATAATAAAAGAAATATTATCAATTTAGGGAGAGTGGATTTTCTTTTTTTTAGCTGGAGCTCCTGTAACATCATTAAAACTTCCCCTGGCATATGCACACAGTTAGCTGCTCAGAGGTGAGAATTCTGACAGTGTGATGCATTATTAATCTATGCTACAGTACTGCAGTATATACGTACAGTACAGTATACAAAAGGAAACCTCATGCAGGGTTTGTTGTTCATGCGTAAGCACATGGCAGTGATAGTCCCTAATCCTGTTGTATATCTATCATGCTGTTTGTTTTCCTTTTTATTTCTAAAAATAAAATTGTCACACAGCATGGCTTTTGAGAGCAAATTGAATTAAAAGCGTTCATTTTAAAACTGGGATGCATGCTCTGCTGTCAAAATCACTTTCTAAGCCAGCAGCTTTACAGTAGTTGGGTTTAGTAAGCTGGAACTGTGTAATTATATTTAGCTCCTTGCATAGGATGGTACAGTAGATACAGGAATGAAGCAATAAGTTGCAAATAAAAGCTGGAAGTTTTCCTCCTCTTCCCCCCCCCCCCCTCCACCCAAGGAAAAAAGGTTATTCAGAGAACAAACAGTAAAACCTGGATCAGCCTGACATATCAATACCAGAGGTTGTCTTAGTTACGAACAAAATCAAACTGTTTTCCTCATACTGTATATGCCAGTACATGTGTTTTATAACTTGGAATTCACTATACAGTATAACAGGCTAACAGCCATACAGTACCTCATGGTTTTTATAAACACTGTACAAATCTTCGTTTCTTTTTATAACAACATAACATGTATTTGGTGATGGGATGTGGACATGTACCTCTCCCTTACCTGTCTCCTCACAACTTAAGCCCCCTCATTCTACCATGTCTGAAGTAAACCCACGGTAACCTTGTTTTTAATACTGTGTACCCTTAGCGATGGTGTCACTACCAGACTCTCCCTCATTCTAACCCTCAAAGTGCCTGGAAGCATTTTTTTTCTTTCTGTAAAATGCACTTATCTTTTGGAAACTACTTGTTCCCATGGAGACAACTTTTGGAATTCACTAGACTGCAGTGATAATACTTGTATGTCAGCAATATAGAATCATGACTGGATGTCATGATCCAGGATAATCCCAAGATCTGGATAAAGGAGACTCCGACCATTCAGGATTATATACTTGGCTACCTCACTTATTGTACCTGTTACCTCATTACATCTGTACTCTCTCTACCATGTCTGGAGTGATCTGGTCACATGTTGACAATGACCTTCCATGGTGACCCGTCACCTTTGGTCAATCCACCAAGTAGACATCCTCCATTACCCTACCCATTTGAACATCCTGTTTGCATACAGAGCCATTTAGATTCATGATTGGAAGGTCTTGCAAAACTTGTATTTTTCTGCCAGTGCAAAATTAATGTTGCCTTTGTAGTAATTCAATGAAAATGCAGGTGGGACTTTGATTGTATTTGTAACTAGTAGGTTTATTTTATGCGCACTGGACATATTTTAGCTAGTGGTTAAAACTGTAAAATTCTAGGTCTGTGGATGTGCATATATAACATCCAGGAACTTTATTCTTCTGCATTATATTCACCAGCCAAGGTGATTGACACGTCCCTAACAACAGCCAACAACCCGCTCAATGTTTGTACTAATAATGTACGACTTAATCCTCCCCGTTACATGATGACTGACGAAGTGACATGAAAGTCCTTAACAACTACAGTACTGTACCTCCTAACTACTCACAGTGTGTATGATCCACAAGTAATTGGTGGTGTACCGTTATTATCAGCACCTCAGTGTGCTTCGACAAGCCAGCCGACCAACCACAAGAGGATCCTCCCTCTATAACCTTTACTTCAGCAATTACATCAGAATTAATGATCACCTCTGGTCCTTGGTCCACCCTAAGGATTTATACTGAACTGTAATAGTACTGTTCGTACCCTACACTACATGAGTAAATGATAGACCTGCTCTACACGATAATTCTTATAATCATTTTTAACAATTCTTCTTTTTCTTCTTCTTCTTCTTCTTCTTCCTCCTCAGAGGTGGCAAAGACGATGGTTTGTACTAAGTGTCAGCGAGGATAGGGTAACATTGGACTACTTCAAAGATTCCTCCAGGAGTAAGCTGAAAGGAACGATCCCGCTCCGCGAGTGCCAAAGAGTCGACCAAGGCCTCTCGTTTGAATCGAAACGGCGTTACCAGAATGCTCACATCTTTGACGTTGTCACCCCGAAACGAAAGTACTACTTAGTCACCAACACGGAGACGGACATGCAGCGTTGGGTGGACAGCATTTGCAGAGCCTGCGGTTTTCGATCGGAGGACGAAAGTAGTAGTACGTTTACTTTCCCATCTGTTGCATATTCTTCCTACCTTTGTTTGCTGTGCAGTTGTATAAAATATAGACCGAAAAACCAAAAAGAACTGTTAACAAACTATTAAAGCTCACAGTACGTAAAGTACTGCAAAATGCCTCTGAAGGTAAATTGTGTGCACTGCGTACGAAAAAAGACAATTTGTTAATTGCATTCATTAGTTGAGACGAAGCCATAAATGTTCAGCAGGCCAGATAGCGCACAGCTGTGAAAGATACTCCACCTGCCCTATACTTGTCAGCTTTTTAGCTGGACTGTTCTTTGTTTTAGTTATAAGGAAATGTATAAGGTCAGAATTTAAAATAAAAATTTTAATTAAGAAAAAAAACAAGCCAAATTTCCATAATGTAATGATAAATTCATGTAATTTAACGAAAATACGTCCTTGCCCTGCATATAGTGCACTGTTAGCTTGTTATATTTGAATGGTCAAAGGTTACCCTCAAAGAAATGAAAGTTCATGTTGCATTAAAACAATATTAGTAGTCTTGGGAAAGGTGTCATCGGGTGTACCCATAAAAATAGACAGAGGAAATTTCCCTGTTACTTAATAGGGAGATTTGGTCTACAAAATACCTCTGGTTCACAAGGAGCACTACAGTAGGTTTGATGTAACTTGATTACAGTGCCAAACACGATTCAATCATTGGTTTCAGTTTAGTGTTATTGAATTATAGTCAGGGGTTAAACCGTGCCATATCAAAATTTAAAACCTAAAACATTTGAATTAATAACGGTTTATTTATAGTCTGAGTATAATAATAATAATTTTGCCAAAATCACTTTACATATCACGAATGAACAACAGGAATTTAATAGGTTTCATTTTTTTCATAAAAAAATGGTATGGTCTTACGACCTGACCAATGAAAGCGTAAGTCCGACACTCGGTAATCGATTGGTTGTAACAATAATTGTCATGTATTTAGTCAGCACCAAGCGTTATCTTAACTTGTTAACGATACTAACACATGGTTCTGATGTCATGTCAAGTCAAAGTTATTTCGCACATGATTGTGTAGTACGCAGATGGTCATCCATGCCATTGTGTATTTGTGGTCACTTTTTACAAAGCAAGCTGTAAACTACGCTTACAATTTTTCACCTGTTTTTGTTTTCTAATGTATAATGTTTGAAACACTTTAGATGAACCCCAATTAAAGTAGATCATTTGACTGTAACCTAACCAACTAACACTATACATGGTGATAGCCTAAGTTAGGCCATTCTACCTAGGCCTTTTTCACACAAACAATTAGTGATAGAATTTTAGCGTCGGTCGCCAGTTGATGAGTTGTTTTAAATTTTTTGTTTAGGCCTGGTATATATGAATGAATCATTTATGCCATCAGTAAGACATTCTACCTGAGCTTCGTCAGATGCTATTGGTGCACCCAAGA
The DNA here is from genome assembly GCA_020650975.1 of Apostichopus californicus. Lineage (NCBI taxonomy): Eukaryota > Metazoa > Echinodermata > Holothuroidea > Aspidochirotida > Stichopodidae > Apostichopus > Apostichopus californicus. Next base: position 4,293 of record JAIPMN010001896.1, on the reverse strand, counting down.
AGTTACTCTGCCTTCTCGCTGACCTTTCTCCCCACAACATTTAGCAACCTCCCTCTCCTGCAACCATTCATAGTGCTGAGCACCCGTTTGCAACCAGTCACTTCTGTTCGAGAATCCTCCCTACCACCCAAAACTGTCTACTCAGTGAAAGGTGTTTTCTTAGTGGACTTTTGTTTTTGATATACTGTATATCCATATTCATTGTGCCTCCACACAATCTCGGTCTGCTTCGAGTTGTAAACTACCAGTTACCATTTGTGCTTACACGATGTATGCATTTGTCAATAACAATATGGCAATCCTTACAATGCAGTGGTTATTGTTTACATACAATACCTTGGTTATTCTTTACAATAAATCGGTTGTCTCCTACAATGCATTGGCTATCCTTAACTATACAGCACTGGTTATACATCTGTTTTATTGGGCCGGTGCGGATGTGACTTATTGGCACATAATAGGCATTGTTCTTGGTGAACTTGGCATATGATTCAGAACCTGGAAAACATACTGCTGCAGTGTAAACAAGGTGAAGGTTTCCTTTGACCCTGTCGATATTTCATCATCTGTGCAAGTTAGATTTGTCATGAATTCGTTATGTTTGAACATTTCAAACAGAACAGATTCTTGGTTTCATGCCAAGCTCATGAGTGGTGTTATTTAATCCGTAGCAAGGGAGGCTGTAGGAACATGACAAATGAGAGGATGTAAGGGGGAGGGATAGGGTATACATCCCTGGGGTTGTGGTGAAAATATGGGGGGAAAGGAATAATTTATTTTCATTTTCCTATACTAAAGGAAAAGAAATGAAGTAAAGAAAGATGGCACTGTGGACATGACTGTTTTGAGGCACCATCTGACTCTTGATATCCTGGGTAGGGCCCCATTTGTGGAATGCTTATTAAGCCCTGGGGTAGCGCCCCAATTGTGGAATGCTTATTAAGCCCTGGGTAGGGCCCTGGGTAGGGCTCTGGTGCTGGAATGTACAGTATGTTGGCTAATTATGAGCGAAACTAATTAATTAAAAAAGCGGCAAATTATGCACTTACCAGTTCCAGTAAACAAAGGGCTTGCAAAAGTCAGAAGCAATTTGGTATATATAATGAAAAAAATCTATAAAAAAAATTCTCTAGGTTTGGATATATTTATAACAAACTACTGAATCCTAAAATGGTTGTATACTTGGTGAAATGTAGAATGATCTTTGTTTTCCAAATTTTTATTTTTATAGACGTATGGTAATCCTTACTTTTTTGATGCACGTAAATATTTGTGACCTCGCACACATAAAACAGTCCATCGAATGTTTCATGTGCATTTCTAAATACCCCAGAAATACTTTTGTGAAAGGTATGTGAAGTATGATATTAGACCGGCTTAATATCAATGTCTAGGTCTCAGCTGTTGGGAAATCTTCAAATATCACACACTTGCTTGATATGTCTAGAAAGTTTTACGATTTATAATTTTTTAACTGTAAAGTTTTGTTTACAAGAAATTTCCTCCTACCTAACTAACAACAATGATAATCTCCCATGGGATGCAAGTCCCAGGTCCTTGACCAACATCGTCTCTCTTCCAAATCTACCCACTTTCAAGTTTGATGTTTACCACATTTTATCAGATTTTTTAAATCTATTTTCTAACTCCACAGGTGTATCTGATACTACATCATACAGGTTTCAATTGGAGCGAGCTAGTATTGTCTCCGAGGATAACGGCCGAGGTGGCTTCGGTAGGCTTCCCAGCATGAGCGGAAGCGTAAGGTCCGAGCCCGGCGAGATTGTGCAAGACAGCGCCGCGGAATCTTACATACCCTTAACCAATTGTGCAACGAAGGCTGACAGTGACATGTCACAGAGTCTTCCCCGTGACTTTGAAGCGGAGTTTCTCGGGAGAGCAAGCCGGGCATCTTCCAGCTCGGGCAGCTCTTCGTCTAGTATCCCTGATGCGGCGTCGATGAGCGAGCCTGTGCGTATGCTCGACAGACCGACGGTAGCTCCCGGTAACGAGGTGTACGATGTACCCCCGGTTAAACCTTCTCTATTGCAATCGATTTACGAGAACCACAGAACGTCGACTGTTAAGGATCCCTTGAGCTCTCGGTTCGAGCAGGAGATGTCCCAGGTGCAGGAAGAGATGAGGAAGGACAGTGGTGACGAATTAGAATGCAGGACTTTACCTGCAAGGAACTTAGGTCCACAGTCAAATTATGACTTTGTTCCCCCTCCCCGACGTCCCTCCATGGAACCAGAAATGGAGTCGGTCTACGACGTACCCCCGGTAAAGCAACAGTTGGTGAAACCGATGGTACCGGAGCGGACTTACCCCGCGTCGTGCATCTACGATATACCGTCAGCCCTCACAAACGACGAATCCATATATGACATACCGCCAGGTCCCATGCCTGTGGAACCACCCCCTGGCCTCGACAATGCATTTGTGAGCAAACCTTTACCGGCCAGTGACTCAACAGACGAACTAGCTAAGTCTTTGGAACAAATTTCTATGAGGAACGCCGAGAAAAACTTTGCCGAAGAGCAAACCCAGGACAGCATTTATGACGTTCCTCCAGTCTTGAGGAAAGAAAATCCCTTCTCTCCCTCTCGACCCCCAGTTTCCTCTCCAAAGAATGCACCACCGAGGCCACCCAAACCACCAAATTTAGAGGGCCCACCCTTAGATAGAGGTCCTCTCAATCCCCCAACGGATTTTGCTGACGAAGGTTTTGACGATACTTACGTCGGCAGTCCGGGAGTGAACGAAACTAGTCGACTGTCGAATGGACACAGCGCGGCGGGCCACCAACCCGCACCACAGGGGCATCATTGGCTTAACCATACGGTACCCACACCCAGGAAATACTTGAACGTTAGGGACTCGTCATCTAGTAAACCATCCTCCGTACCGACTTCTCACCCGCACCCTATGCCTTCTCCAACCGGATACCTACTCATGCAAGGTCCAAACAGCCCATCGAATGTATTCCAATACCCCGATGAGAATTACATGACCATGGAGGGGTCTCCAGAGCAGGCCAAGAGAGGTCCAGAACTGTACACTGCCATGAATGGAAACCAGCCACCTCCACTTCCACGAATGAGCACCACTTCTCCGGTAGCAGTGTTCAGTGAAGAACGAGAGGAGAAAGAGATATTTCCTCCACCTGTTGACAGAAGCTCCAAACCTGGCAGACCGAAGACAGGAAGTAAGTCATGAAATCACTCATATTTTAACAAAACTCTTTTTTATATTTTTTGTTTATATTTGTTTATATATTTTTATTTTTTTAGCACCAATGCCGACAAGTAATTGACTTTTTTAGAGCTTTGTTCTTCTTGGTGGATGAGTTCTAGTGATTCTCACCTCAGCAGATGCCATTGGATACAGTTCCCATATTTTGCATATGTATGCATAATGAATAACTGAGGGCAGCAAACAAAAATGTTCCTGTTTTCTATTATACCAACTGTTCTGTGAACCATGGGCAAATTTTATGTCGTGCTGTGTGTGCAATTAATGGGATGATTTTATTTATGGAAGAATTACTTAAAATGCTACAGTTTAAATCATGGCGCTATTTACGAGAGCTCATTGCTAGCGAATTTGAATTAGATCACTGAGATACACACTTTTATTCTGGTTATGGTTCTGCTTTGGTTGTCTGACTCCCCCTTCCCCTCACCCCCCTCCCCCCAAGACTGCATTTGAATAGTTGTTGGCTACTGCCTCATTGTTATGCTAGGTTTTTCATTTTGCATCATTATTATAATCATTATTATTATTAATTTCATCCCGTCTCTACCGATGCGTCACCCATCTTAAATGTTTTGCCCGACAGGTTCAACTACTTCGATTGGAAGCACAAAGTTGGCATCAGATTCCAGGGGTCTATCAGACAGTTACTATGCAACCGATCCAGATCTCGGCATTCCAACTCGCAATTCTAGAACAAAGAGCTTCAGTAGAGAAGGGTAAGGGTTTAACTGGAAAGCTTCATGTTTTGTTTGTGTTGTTTAGGCGGGGTATAATATCAATTTGAACAATTCTGGAGCTTTTCGTAGAATATTGGCAATGTTTCTGAATCAGACAAAGAGAATCGAGAGATTAACGGGTTATGACATTTTGGATTCACCTTGCATCCACATGTACAGTACCGCCAATAAGTAACTTGGTAAACCGCGCTCTTTTTTTGCGCTCAGTGCATTTAACCGCGCTCTATCTTTTGTTAAAACCCGCATTTAAATGCATTGAAATGCGGGTAATTGCGGGGAACTGTTTATCAGAGCGCAG